>LBNU01000925.1:10975-25906 GCA_014162995.1 Artemisia annua | reverse complement strand
TCCTAAACCAAAGAACAACATTGAACCAGATCCTGCTGTGAATGTTCACCTATACAGATCCATGATTGGTTCATTGATGTATCTAACAGCTTCGAGGCCTGACCTTACATTTGTTGTGAGTGCTTGTTCAAGGCATCAAGTTACACCACTTACTTCTCACTTGAATGCAGTCAAGAAGATCTTCAAGTACCTCAAAGGCCAACCTAACCTAGGTCTTTGGTACCCAAAAGATTCCCCTTTCAAGTTGGAAGCATATAGTGATAGTGATTATGCTGGTGCAAATTTGGATAGAAGGTCCACAACTGGAGGTTGTCAATTTCTTGGAAGAAGATTGATTTCTTGGCAATGCAAGAAACAAACTATAGTTGCTACCTCATCTACTGAAGCAGAATATGTTGTTGCTGCCAATTGTTGTGGGCAGGTACTTTGGATTCAAAATCAGTTGCTGGATTATGGGTTTAATTTCATGAACACCACAATCTTTATTGATAATCAAAGTACCATATGCATTGTTAAAAATTTAGTTTTTCACAATAGAACAAAGCATATTGAGATTAGGCACCACTTTATAAGAGATGCATATGAAAAACATTTGATAAAAGTGGTTAAGATTCACACAGACAATAATGCGGCAGATTTATTGACTAAAGCATTTGATGGACCTAGATTTCAACATTTAGTTATCCACATTGGGATGTCTAACCCTTGAATGCAAAGTTTAAGGGGAGGCATATGCCTCAGGGGAGGATTATAGTTGTAAACTTTGTAGATTATTCATTATTGTCGATTTTGTACATTTTAGGTTACTAACACTAACCATCTAATGTGTTTCTTAGCATATTAGTTTGTTTGTTTGGTTTGCTACTATGTGTTTGTTTCACAGAATACAGGTCTGTGTAGTTACTGGTTTGGATTGTTGGAACAAGGTCTTGTAACTTAAAGTTTGTTTCTTCTGAAGAAGTTATTGTTTCTACTGAAGAAGGACAAAAGTGATGTTCATTGTTTCTACTGAAGTAAATACAACTGATTATCTCTGTTTCTACTGAAGTGGAATACAAGTGATGCTCATTACTTCTAATGAAGAGAAAGACAAGAAGTGTTGTGAACTACTAATTCAAGTTTTTCATTCATTCAAGAAACAAGTTACAGATTACAAACAACTTCAAAAGTAAATAAAGATCATTCCTATATATATTCAACTACACAAATCCTAAAATTCTATCATTCATATTGCAAAAGCCTGGTGGATATGCATGTCCAGTATGATGAAGAAGCTGAAGGAGAAATGGAAGGATGGATTGATGAAAACGTTGATGATGCTCAAGAACCTATGTTTGGTCCCTAGCAACATCATACTATCTAAATTTGGTCTCTGGCAACATCACACAATCTTCTACTCCATTTTCCCTTTCCCCTTTTCCATCATCTCTGCCTTCTTGCCCTTTTCCTTGGGTCCATGGTATGTAGCACCAGATCTTGGAGCAGGAAGACCAATCAGTACTTCTCTTGATTTTGGAAGTGGAGGGTTAGATCTCCTTGACCAAGGCAAAGACAATGGTTGTAAAGATGGATTGGCACTTCTGGTCCTTGTTTGAGAGCAAGAAGAAGCCAATTGGAAGGACGAAGAAGAGGGTGGTAACTGATTTCCTTTGGGATTATGAGGAGGAAGGAATGATGGGTCTTCATTTTCAGAAGATTCCTCATCAGAGGTTAAAGGTAAAGGAACATCGAGGTCATGCCTCTTTTTGCGAGCCTCTTCCTTGGTTTGCCAAGGTTTCTCAGGGCATCCGAGTGGAAAATAATTACCCCACCCATTGCTCTCTGAAGATGATGATGAATCGGATGATATCTCAATAGGATTCATGTTTGGAAAATATTTGAGATGGTAATTGGGAGGTTATTGAGAAATTAGGGTTTGTTGATAATAGGGGAAAAGTGATAACTGTATCGAGTGATTTGGGGTTATTTTATAGACAAAGTCAAGGATTGATGGTAATTAATGCGAGTTCGGTGGCACAGTAAAACTCAAGATATTTACTTACGATATTTTTACACTTGCATTGATTCTGCTGATTGACTATTAATCAGCAGATTGACTATTGATTCTGCTAAAGGGTTGTTTTTGAAAGTTATTTTACACGTCAGATATGGTCAACAAATTGTTCCGATATACTTGGCCACGATTGGGTAACTTCCTTTTATAACCTAATTCAAATCACTTTGCCCAAAATAACTCATTCCCTCATCAAACAGTTTAAACCCATTCCCAAATTGATTAAGTCGTAACCTCTCCTCACAAAATCTTCACATGGCATCTCTTGAAGTCAAGAAAGATCATAACAAGATTGCTTTTCTGACTAAGACAAAAGGCCATGAGCAATATGATCCAATGGTAGAGTTCTTGCAGAGTTCCAAGATTCATTATGCTCTAACACATTCGCCAAATGTGATATATGAATCGTTGGTGAAACAATTTTGGGCAACTGCTGCTAAGAGGTCTGACACAGAGATTGTAGCAACAATTGAAGGAACAGAGTATGTGGTGACTGAATCACTGATTAGGACACAACTACGTTTGAATGATGAAGGAGGTGTTTACCATACCAACACTGAAGAAATACTTGCTGGTTTAAGAGATGTTGGCTACCAAAGTACTGCAACAGACATGTGGCACAAGAATCAGTTTTGTCCTATGTGGAGATTTTTGGTGCACACATTGCTTCAGTGTATCAGCAACAAGTCAGGAGGATGGGATCAGTTCTCTACCCAATTGGGTTGTGGTATAGTATGTCTTTCAAATGGTTTGACTTATAATTTTTCTAAGTTTATCTTTGATAATATGATTGAAAATATTCAAAGGAAAAAGCATAAGTTTCTAATGTACCCTAGGTTCTTACAGATTATATTTAGCCATAACAACCCAAGAGCAAACCTTTTGTCCCATAGGAAAACTAACAAAGAAATTTTTTGCTTCTATGAGAACTAATTATGAAGGGGCATTTCACCCTTTATTGCCAGCTATGTTGCCACAAGGCAATAATGATGCTGGTGAGGGTGATAATGCTGATGCTCCACCCTCTCCACATCCTGCTGATGATGGAAACCCATCATCTCCCAGTGTTGCTGCTGATGGTAATCCATCAGTTGCCACTGATGAGGGCCCTTCCATTGCTGCTGAAGCATCCAATGCTTCTCCTGACCAGCCACCACCACCCCCTAGCTCACCCAGGCCACACACACCACCTATCTCTATTGCTCCTGATGAGCAAGTCATGAGGTTGAAGAGACCCTTCAGTCACTTGGTACACAAGTACCTTTACCTTTTGAACCTGAGATTACTAGACTGCCCACACCTAGTCCTGAAAGAGAGCCTTTTAATGATAGCATTCCTACATTTGAGCCTGTTTCTCCTGAAAGCCCCAATGATGCTCCCATTACCACTGAGCAATCTGCTGGTGGAGCTGAGGAGCCTATTACTCTCACAACTGTATATGATTTGCTCAACAGGTATGTCAAAAAGGTTGATGATCATCAAACAGAGCTTGCAGACACTAAATCTTCTCTTGGTGCTGAAATTGAAGCTTTGAAGAATAAGGTTCAGGGGCTAGAAACACAACTTGGGAAGAAAAGGAAAAGAAACTTGGTGGTTTCTTCTGATGAAGAACAAGAGGGAAGGCAAATGGACTCTCTTGGATTGTTGGTTGATGTAGCTCAAATGGCTGATGTTCCTTCTTCTAAAGCTGTTGAATCTTCGAAGCAAAAGAAGACTATTCAGTTTCAAAGGAAAAGGAGGAGACAGTATTTGAACAAGGCATCCTTGGAGTCTCTTGGAGTACACAGTGCTGTTGTTCATGATGAAGTTGAAAAAGAGGTACCAATGGTGAATATTGCCTCTGAGATAAGACAAGAAGCTTCAGTGCCAGTACACACTTCAGAAGATCCTTCAGTAGTATCTGTTGATGTGAGAAATGTTGTATTGGACTCTCACATTGCTGGTTCCTCTGCTCAAGTTGAAGATTCTTCTCAAAATGTTTATCCTGATGCATCTGCTGATGTTCCAATTGTGGATATCTCTCATGATGATTCTTCTGATGAGATATCTCCAAGTGTTCCTGATGTGGATCTTACTGGCAAGGGAAAAGATATTTTTGTTGAAGAAGATCTTGATCAAGATTGTGTGACTGATAAGGAAAGAGCTGAGCAGGCCAGAATGTTGAAAGAGTATGAAGATCAAATGAAGAGTAAGGCATTATTACAAAATCTTACAGCTCAATTTACTTCAAATTTGCCTCCTGAAAGGCAAAGAGAATTGGATGAACAATCAATCCATTTTACTGATGAGCAGTGGGATTCTTACACTATGCAAGCTGCTTCCAATCCCACTCTAGCTCAAAGTATTCTAGGAGCTGAGTTTGATAGAAATAATTTTGCTGCACAAATGGTGGCCCTTGGACAACAAAAGAAAAAGGATGTAGCTGATAAGAGAAAAGCTATTGCAGCTCAAAAGGCTAAAGCAAAGAAAGATAAACCTCCTACCCAAGCACAACAAAGAACTATGATGAGGGAATTTGTGAAGAATCAGAGTAGTGTCTTGTATAATCATACTTGGACTAAGAAGCAAGTCTGGTCATTCTCAGATGAACAATTAATCTTTCATTATAATAGAATCAGAACTAGAATGCATCATGATGGCCTTCTTGCTCCTAAACTTGCTGTTACTTTGTCTTCCATTGGTAAAGAATCCTCTTCTCAGACATTCAAGCAGGATGGAATTGAAGCTGCTACTGTATCTGCTGCCTCTCTCTCTCCAGCTGCTGATAATGTTTCCATTGCTGCTGATACAACTACTGCTGTTGCTACATCTGTTCTTGACAAAGGTAAAGCAAAGGTTGTAGAAGAAGATATTCCTTCTAAGAAGAGAACCAGAAGACAAATGGAGGAGGATAGATTGGGTGAAGAAGCTGCAAAACTCTTGTATGATGATCAACAAGCTGATTTGGCAAGAATTCATGAGATCAAAGTAAAAGAAGTTGAGCTTGCTGCTGCTAGGGATACACAAATTAGGATGCAGATGGATGATAATGTAGCTGCTGAAGTAACTGCTGATGTTCCATTGGTTAATACTTCAGTGGAAACACCTGAGTCACCAGATGTCTCTGCTACTGAACCTTCTTCTCATCATTCTATATATATTCCTGGTCGAAGGGCTAAAAGAATGGCAAAGATGAAAATCTCATCTTCTTCTGTGCATAGGGAAGTAGATCTAGATGCTGATGAATCTTCATTTAAAAGAATGGCAAAGATGAAAATCTCATCTTCTTCTGTCCAGAGGGTGTTAGAGATGTGTTGGTTAACTGGGAACTGTCTTCCAATGGACAGATTAATACCATTTATAGGCTTGATGGAACATCTCTTTCTTTTACCTTTCTGCAAGAAATTTTGCATCTAGTGGATCATCAAGACTTGCTGACTCTCTATGATTTGGTTCTGAAGTATTATGCTTCTCATACTTCTACATTTGCTGGATTATATCTTTTGGGTGATCTTAGAGTACTTATGGATTTTACTTCTCCTAATGGTACTGGCTATGCAGTCTGGAAGAATAATCATAAGTGGAAGGTTTTAAGTTGGAAATTTTACCCTCTTCCTTATGTTCATGTCTTGGAGACTACCACTGGTATAAGGATAATAATGTTCATTGATAAGGATTATCCTTTATCTGTGCCTTTAATGGAGAAGATGCTTTTACACAAGTTGGAGATTCCTCCTGATCCAGTTGGGAATGCTAGATTGTTTGCTGAATCTTTGATTAGACTGTTCAAAAGCAGGATCAGGCTTGCCAGAGCTGTCTGATGGTATTTTGTTGTATCTTTGTTTTGTTTTTCTTATTGTTCTTAAAAAAAATAAATAAATAAATAAAAGAAAAAAAAAACTAACTTTGTTGTACATTTATTTTATGGTAATCAACTTACCATGATGTTGTCCATTACATCAACAAGTTGGCTAGTCCAAAGGGTACAGCTTTGGTAAAGACATGACAAATCTGTTGATAGCTGTAATAGTTTGCTCAAAACTATTGGGTACTCAACTCACCCATGCTTCACAGCTGAGAGTTGAATGGTTTTCAATTGACCATGGATTTTTCCNCATTTATTTTATGGTAATCAACTTACCATGATGTTGTCCATTACATCAACAAGTTGGCTAGTCCAAAGGGTACAGCTTTGGTAAAGACATGACAAATCTGTTGATAGCTGTAATAGTTTGCTCAAAACTATTGGGTACTCAACTCACCCATGCTTCACAGCTGAGAGTTGAATGGTTTTCAATTGACCATGGATTTTTCCTTTTTGGATTCCAAATAATTGACTAGCCCACAAGGATATGGCTTGTGGTAAAGGCAGTGGAAAACCATATTTGGTAATCAATTCACCAAAGGTGATTTATTCAACCTAAGAATTGGCTAGTCCTGAGCAAACGGCTACAGGTAAAGACAACTCAAATCCGTTTATAGTTGATGATTTACTAAAAATCATATGGTTATCAGTGTACCATTGTTCTTGAACTTAAACATTTGGCTACTCCAGTAGTGATGGCTATTGGTAAAGAGACATCAAATCCATTATTTTCAATGATTCACCTCTCACAGGAGTTAACACACCTGGATGTGATGAGAATAGTATGAAACTAATATGTTTTGATGTACATTATGTCATTTGTTGCTGCAAAGATATGGAGTATACAGTTTGGTCACTCATAGAGATGTGGCTATTTTGAGTCTTTGCTGCTGATGTTCAATATCAATCCTCTTATTCTGCTGATGTTAAGATCTATCAAGAATCTTGAACTTAACCAGGTCAAATTCAAGATTAGGGGAGGATTGTTGGGAATTATGCTAAGTCAGAATTCTACTGATGGATTCTGCTGAAGAGCTGGAATCTGCTGAAGATAACTTTCTGCGGAAGAATAGTTTCTGCTTAGTGTGTTTCTGCAGATATAGATAAACCGCGTATTTTGTATTTTAGTTAGGATATGCATGAGTTTTATTAGGAGAAGATAATGCATATCTTTCATAGTTTATAGATTATACGTTTCTTGTGAAACGGTTTAGGGTTAGAGTTCCTTGTCTATAAAAGGAACATCTATTTATATCTTATGTACGAGTTTGAAATACAAGTTTTAGCTTTATAAAAGATCCATAGAGGATCAAAGAGTTCTTAGTATTCTGTGTTATTACTTGTGTTTGTTTCCGCTTTAGAATACAAGTATTGGAGACTTTCTTTTAGTGTGTTTGTGATTACATAAACATTGCTAACGATCAACGTGTGCTCAAAGGTCTATCAAGGTCTTAGTTTCAACAATTGAGACATCTTCAATGCGATAATGATATAGTGTGTATTGTTCATGACAGGCCACACTCCTTCATTATCGCATTCAAGATGAGTGATGTTACTTGGACTCTATTCTTTACTCAACATTTGTATCATATTGACCTTTTATCCCATTTTAAACTACACGAGTGCTAAAATTAGTTCATGTGTGCCGATTTGTACTAGGTGCCCACATTACTTTGTGGATGAATGGTTTAACTTTATAAATGAGTCTGGAATTTCAACATACCTTTCCCTTTTAAGTTCCCGTACAGTTCCTTTTGTTTTTTCAACAATCTAGCAATGCGCCTGGTGCAGGCCTTTGCTCAAAGGGAGTTGAAACGACAAAAGGAGCTGTAGTGGGAACTTAGAAGGGTTACGTATGTTGGTTTATTGCATTCCATTCTTTTTTATGATTTAAAACCAACCATCCACCAAGTAATGTGGCCATTAGAGTTCCAAGAACAAAGGTTGTTTCAAACACACCCTGACTTGCAACATTGACTGTTTTTGTCCACATCAGTTGACTGTTTTGGCCTTGGTCTTTGCACACCTGCCTTTTTGGCCTGGATACTGCAAATGCTGTTTTATTCTCATGTTTGTACATATGAAAAAGTAATGTCATGACTGCACAATTTCATGCCTGCAAGAAGGGTAAAAAACACTATTTTTTTCTTCACTGTCAATTGACTCAATTGACTACTTTTTGCAGTTTTGAAACACTAAACAAGCATACCTTTTTCTCTATAAAAACCAAACACACCAAGCAAGCTCCCACAACCCCATTTAACCTACTGAAACAATGAGTTCCAAGAACAAAGGTTGTTTCAAACACACCCTGAATTGCAACATTATCTTTTATTTCATTTACACTATATATTTTTTTAATTTTAATATATTTTTTCTTTTTTTGCAGAAATAATTAACATTGACAGCAGTGACTCAAGTTCATTTCACATATCAAGCAGTTCTGAAGGTCCTCCAAATCCATGGGCAGACTACTTTCCGAAAGGATATTCTGGATCAGGCACAAAAAAGGAAGATGCTAGGAAGCTTAAAACTCCAAAAAAGACTGCCAAAGAGATTTTTGAGGAGAGGGTTCAGGTGCTAGACCTGCCAAATGCTAAGATTTGTGAAGACAAGGATATAAAACAATGGGAACCAAAATGCCCAAAGTTTGTTCAAAAGGGAAGAGTAAAAAGAAAATGTATTAGTTTAGGAAGTACTTTATTTGAATAAATCTGTGTTAACCTGAATAAACATGTTATAATCCTTTTGTACTACTTTATTTGACTTTATGAAGTCAATTTTATAATGTGTTTGTTATGCCTCAATTTTATTTGACTTTATGTAATCCTTTTGCTTGTTCAAATTGTTGTACCATCATGCTTCTCATCTAATTCTTGATTTCTTTCTCAACAAAATCTAAATTCTTATTTCATCTATCAACCAAGTAACATCAAAAAAAGGTGTTGGATCTCTTTATTAATCAGGTCATAACAGTGTTGAAGTAAGTTTGCCAATTCAGGGAGTAAACACTGTCACAAACACAAATTTTACACAACTAATAACTAGATTAATGCCATTATGTTTATTCTTACTATATTTTCTTACACTTGAAACCACTTACAATGCTTATTACCATTTAAAGTTTAAAAATAAAATTATAGAATGTTTAGGAGCATTTAATGTGTAAAATTAAAATGATTACAATTAGACATGAGTAATTAGTGCATTTCACATGCTAATGTGACGTTAAACTTGGTAAATTGCAATAATCTTTAATGTTTAGACTTTCAAAATTCCCTAGGCGTTTTGATGTTAATGCATCACTTTTTAAGGCCACTTAGCATTCAACAACCATATTTTTAAACAATTAATCTTTTAAGAAAATGGCTGGAAACAAGAAAAGAGCAAGGTCCGTTTCATCCAAGAAGAAGAGCTCGAAGTAAGTAAACTTTTGTACACATAAACATTCAAACCACATTGCATGACGCAACTTCTGTAAATTTATCATCTAATGCTTATTTGATTTCAGGAAACCACGTTTTGAAGGAGAAAGTTCAAAAGGTATGCTTATTTCATATATGTTCAATAAAAAATCAGTTCAAACTAATGTAACCATGTATAAGGATTAATTTGATATACATATTTGATTCTCTTAATGTATAGTATTGATCGATAAATCTTTATTTTATGCAGGTAAGGAAGAGAAGGTGTTTAATATTAAAGAGTGGTATGAGTCGTGGAGTTCTCGAAGAAACAAGGCAGCACGCAAAGCAAGTTTGCTTCAAGTTGCGAAAGATGAGAAGGAATTCAAGCGATCCAAGCCGCGGATTGGTTCAGTGGAAGAGGATGCGGCTGATGTTGGATGTTTGAGTGAGGAAGAGAGATTAGATGCCATTGACTATGATAATTTACATTTGGCTTTTGATCCGGAGAAATCTCCGAAATTTAATTGTTAACTTTTTAATTATGTATGAAGAATTTTTAATTTACTTTTAATTTGTTATGAGATTGTTTTTTTTTTTGGTTTATTATTATATGAATTTTAACTTTCTTGCTTCATTAAACCAAAAAAAGATGAAAAAATTATCATATACTTATTGTTATAATCAAAAAAATTATGTTAGTCTATAATTATGCCTAGAAACATTAATTTATGCCTAGCAGCATTAAGTTATGCCAAGCAGCATTAAGTTCTGAGTTACTAGCATTCACCCAAATTCCAATCCAAACAGCTTTTTCTTTGCCTTTGCTGCAAAATGTTAGTCTAGAAACAAAGAAAACACAAGCCATAACATATGCACAATGATCACAACATCTAATTATACTTAGCAGTTCTAAGTATAACTAGCAGCATTGTAATGGGGCGAATGAAGAGTCATGACTAATAGTCTGAACTTAATTCATGCAGTGAATATCAAATTAGACTCAAACTAGAGAGACTATAAAATGCATATTTAACCCCTCAAAATTACATAAGTTATCAGAAATGTGTGACCATATGTATCGAATTGTGACTACACTTAAATAATGTGTGACAAAATATGACTCTATGATTTAGACACCTAAATAAATACTTCATATGACCATATATAACATCTTGAATTTAGTCACACAAACACTCAATGTGACTAATATCAAGGTTAATGATACTGAGTTCACATTTTTCTATAAATAATAGTCACATAAATATTTCACAATGTGAGTATTTTGAATGTATTGGTGACATATAATACCCTTATAATGTGGCAATAAACATAATTTAGATACACATTTGTGAAATGGTGTGACTATTGTAAAGCCTATAGTCACATGATCGTGCTACAATTAAATGTGACTATACACATTAGGTTGTGGCAAGCAAACACATGCTAGACTTTAGACACGAATATTAACTTACGTGACCATATGTATCGAATTTTTGTTACACTTAATCATGTATGTCTATGGTTTAGTGTGACCATATATGACATTTGGTCACACTCTTCAAGTGTGTGACATATATTTGTCACTTTTAAATACATATCGTGACTAACGCTTCAAACTTACTTTTCAGTTGTCACACATTTCAAATTCATATGTGGCTAAATATTCAGCAAATAATAGCAGTTACGTTTAAATAATGTGTGACAAACTTGACTATATAATTTAGCCACATACACAATTACTTCATGTGACCATATATCTATTTTGGTCACAATCTTCAATTGTGTGACATATATTTGTCACATATGTATGTCTATAGTGTGACTAATGTTTAAAGCTGATTTGTATCTATCACACGTCCCAAATTAAAAGTGACTAAATAATCGAAAAATATTTACCAGTTATCCTCTAGTCACATAAATACATGTGACAACCGTGATTTTAGCAGATTAGTTTAACTAATAGTCTCGAGCCATTTGACTTTGTTTGGTGTGAATTAAGTGTTTTGTGTGGTATATGTGTGAGATACGTATAATATATTTATGATAAGTATGAATGTGGCACTAAATTCCTTTTTGTGTGAGGTTGTTGTTATGATTGAGTAGTATTGATTTTGGGTAAGTTCATTTTGATCGTCTTTGTGTTGTAGAAATGACTTGTGTAGTTTTGGTATTTTGTGGTTTTGCGTAACGAGTCTTCGTTCAAGTATTTGAGCGTTGGTAAGTTACAAGGAGATTGTTTTATGAGTTATATTTATAAAGAGTGTGAAATTCTATTTTTGGAAACTTTGTTTTGAAAATGATTATTTTTCCGGTTTGTCGTAAAATGAAGGTTTATCGCGTAAGATGTTAGGTTTCGTAATGGGAGTGCATAAAATATCAAGAGTACAAGGTTTTAAGTGTAATAAATAAATTTAAAAAAAATAATAATAAAAAAATATACATATATATGGGGCGGCTGAATTAAGGAAAAAGGGGAAAAAGGAAACCAAATTTGAGCCCAATTACAACACCTAATGATAAGGATTATCCATAAATAATATATAATCAAACCCAACACCCCACAAACGTTTTTCTCTGGTTTTTGGTCGTTCAAGAGAGGCAAAGGAAGAAGGAAAAAATTAGGGTTTATAATTGTGAAGCAATAATCAAGAATCAAGGTAAAATTCTTAGAACACATGTTCAATTGATTGATTAATTATTCGAATTCATGTAATATTAAGTATGATGGATCTAGGGTTTGTAAGTTTCTGTAAATTGATTAATTAAAACATGTTGGGATCAATTAATGATAATATTATGATGATTGGTGAAGAGAATTGAGCGTAAAACATGCTAGTTATTGAGTCAGGGTTTGGATAGAAACATAGTGTTGTAAAGACACAAAGATATTTAATAGATGGAAATGAGTTAGATCACTAATTTTTACTCTATATTATAGTTCAGAGAAAGAGCTTTCCAAAAAGTCCGGCCACGACTAATTTCGAGGTGGGGAAGTTAGTCTTTTGATTTTTACGAGATAAGGTGTCAAAGCTGTTAAACCGGGACAGAATTTGGGTAAAAGTTTGATAGTGATTTGTGGGTGAAAAAGTGTTATTAAGGTTAGCCCTTTTGGGAAAGTTGAGTTTTAGGTTATCTTAGTCTCCCACGAAAAGGATTCGCGATAATAAGTTGTAGAAGTATTTTTCTTAAATCAAAACTTTTTGGTGTGCGTTCAGATCCGAATCTGGATAGTTGACAAGTTTGATTTTCTTATGGGTATTTGTGTGTGTTATTAGACCATGGACTTCTGGGATTAGCTTTTATGCTTATGAGAGACCATGGTGAATTTTTGGTGTGAGTTGTTAAGCTTAAATGGTTATTATTTTATGTGGGTGAATGTACCCCAAAATTCTGCGTTTTCTGAAAATATAAGTGCAAGGGATTTAGTGAGCGTTAGAGATTGGTGGTGTTTAGTATGGAGTCTAGGATATCCATGGTGGGTCATATGAACCTTAGACATCCAACATATGAGTATTACATGGGTTATAGCTTATAGCTTGTCCATGAGTAACGTGAACTTATTTGTTTTGTATAGATTTGTGAATTGTGTTTGTTGGAAGCTGCAAAGTTGAGGTGAGTTCATAGTCCCATACTTTTTACTTTGTTTTAAACTTGGGATGGGAATGATGCTTGTCTTAAATGGTTTGAGTTACTGTGATTATGTGTGTGATTTTAAAAGGCTTGGACTTATAATGTTATCGTATGAATGCTATGTGTTGAATGTTATGTGATAATGCTGTGTGGTCCAATTGGGGAGGAGTATCCAATTGGAGAGTATACTCCTACTCGTTATTATGTTGTGTGGTTAAAATGGGATCCAATTGGGAGGATGCTTATCCTGTTGCTCGCGCATGCGACCTAATTGATGATATGATTTGGAGCGGGGGTCACGTTCCGGCCCGATTGATTGTTGTGTGATGGAATGATTATGAATGCATGTGGCTTGTATGATAACTTATATTATTTGTCCAACTATGTTTTATAATCACAGAGAACTGGTTGCCTCGAGTGTGAATCTGTGTCTTAAACCTATGAATCTCACCAACATTATGTTGACATTTTAAGCATCATTTTCAGGTGAGCATTCTAAGGATAAGATAGATGGAAGCGACTAGAAGAGACTTTAGTTGCATCGTGATGAATTATCTATATGTTTGGTTTATGAATATGTTTGACTTTGTTGAAGATACCTTTGGAGGTTTGATTTGGTTATTTTCTTTTGGGGTATTGTTACAACACTTTGTGTTTGTACTTTGCTCTATCTTATGTGCATGTAGTATTTCTCTATTTAGACACCAGGTGTTGTGATGATATCCATGAAGTTACACACTCCATTTCCGCCTTGGTCACACAAATATGTTACAGTGTGACAGTTCAAAATCGACCATGTGTGACGAAAGGCCAAATCTGTACTAGTGTAAGAAAAGAAGGGGATTGAGGTGATGAGATGAAAAGTGTACCCGTTTTAAGGGGTCATTTAAGCCCTAATTCGAGTAAATGTGATCAAATATTGCCCTAAATCGTTCCTTTTGTCATTTTTGGTACTTTTGAGAAGAATTCTGGAAAACATGCTAATTTGGACGTTTTTGGAGCATAAAAGTGAAGAAAATGACAAAGTCTCAAAAGAAGCTGGAAAACCTTCCTGACGGCGTCAGAGTCACAAGGTGACGCCGTCAGCCAACGTTGACAAAGGAGTAGAATCAGATTACACTAGACGCCCTATGAAGAAAACAAGATGTTTACACCTGACGGTGTCAGGTGTTAGAGGAAGTAGGCCGTCAGGTGTAATGCTAAAGAGTGACGGCCCAGAGCACATATACAAGTGACGGCGTCAGAAGTAGATCTAGGCCATCCGAGAACCCTAATGGCGGCCAGCTGACGGTGTCAGAACCCATAACCTGACGCCGTCAGAATGTAAAATCAATATATACTTTTCTATTTTTCATTCATTAGTGTGGAACTTTTGGTGCAAGTTTAGGAAAAACCCTAGAGACGAATTTGGCTGTGTTTTCAAGGGTTTTTCACCCTTGAATCCTTCATGTTCAATTAAAGATAAGTCCTCACTTAAATTAATCAATATGTCTATGTGTTGGTTAATCATATCTTATGCTTGTCTTTCAATTAACATGCTAGGCTAGATTTTTCTTGTGTTTGCTTAGATCTAATAAAACCTAACTATTAATTATTGGTTGATTGGTGTGTTATTACTTGTCTTGGATGAATGTTTTATCAATGTTAGGCTTAAGAAAACTGGCTAAACTCCTATATGGTAACCTGCTTGAACGTCTTAAGAAACATGTAACTAATGTGTACTAGGTTATTAAGGTAGTATTTAACGCATGAGCCACTGTTTACAATCCCTATGATTGGATGCTTTACGCATCGTTGTAGGAGGAGATAAGAGCTCATAGAATTGGGGAGATATGTACGCCACCCCATGAATTGTTAAGGAATACACCCGTCATCCACGCAAGTAATACATACACCAATTAACCGGTAAAAGATAGTTAGGGAGTAAGGAAATCTAAGTAAACACATTTTTCTCCATATAAGTTTTCACAACCACAATAGTTTAGTTATTTTATTTT
>LBNU01000923.1:17724-31433 GCA_014162995.1 Artemisia annua | reverse complement strand
CAAGATCAACCCTTAATGAAGGACTTAAATGGAATTTCAAGCAAAGTATAATTTAAACCACAAACTGATTTCAATTAGTTACAAGATTAAGCATACAAGATCAATTAGCATAAACATCAATCACACCAAGCATAAACCACAGATTTGTCAAATATGTATATTACACTGTGGTAGCTTCAATTTTAACGCACAACTTAATCTAATGAACAAACATCATATATTAAGCTTAGTACACTAATAAAACAAATAAACCATGAAAATACAAAAGGATCGAAGGAGTATAAGTTATAAGAACAGTAAGTACCACAATTAAGGAAAACTTGCTGTGACAAAGAAATCCACCTTAGAACTGGAACAAGACCAAGGACCAACAATCATCCTATAGCTTCTCAAAAGCTCTAAACCAAGGGCAATCCAGAATTAACCCTGCCATGCAGATTTCTTCTTCCTTCATGATTTTGATTTTTCACTTAATTTTCTTGATTTTCTTTGTATTTTTGCTTTTGTGAAACTAGACTGTTTTATGTTTCTAATAGCTTGCATAAGCTATATAAGGAGCTTACATGAAATTAAGAGTCCATGGTAACAACTACTCAAAATATTTCAACAATCATGAGATTTTTGAACAAGATTTATCATAAACTGAAATTCTTATTGAACACTCTAATCAAAGGCTTGTAAAAGCTTTGTTATACAACAAGAACACTTAACAAAGTACTTAATAACTTAAAGTAACAGTGTAATTTAAAAAGATATTAAAAATGACATAAAAACTTAAAATAAAACTAGATATTATGCTACTCTCCTTCTTTCTTGATTTATATTGATCTTTTTGAATCCTTGTCGACCTCTGAGTGAATCACACCACATCTTGACCATTGGATTGCTCCAATTCATCAAAACCGTCCATTTGTAAATTTGGCGCCAAAAGTCTTTTTGAACAGTAAGAGCAGTTTGATAACAATTAAGGGTTCTTGGAAGGATGTGGAGGTGGAGGGGAGACAATTTAGATATTTAGTGGTCAAGTTGGAAGGTTAGTAGCAGAAACAGGGGTTGTGGTATGGTTTGGATGAAAAAGTAGTGAAGATGCATTAATTGCATCATGGGTTTATGTTTTTAGGTGGTGTAGAGAGTAGGTGGTGAGCTGGGGAGGACAGGTGGTGGTGATGAGGTGGAAAAACCACCCTGGTTTTTGGGTTGCAGGGGTGGAAGAGGAGGGCGAACAGTGAAGGGGGTATTGGGAGGTCAACGGGGTCAAACCCCGTTTTATTTAAATGTTGGGTTTTGTTTTGGGCTGGGTGTAATTGGGCCAAGGGTAATAAGGGTGTATTGGGTTGGATTTGGATATTATGGGATTTAAGGTTTATGGGTTATAAATAATAACTTTGGATCCGGTTGGTTTTCAAGCCCATAATCACAAGGACTAATCTTGTAAATTCTGCAAAGTTCAAGGGCTATCTGTGACAAGTTTACAAATTATATTCAAGGGACCAAACCTACAAAATAACATTAGTACAAGGACCAAAGTTGTAAAATTCCATTTTTATAAACCCCAGGGACCATTTATGTAACTTTCTGATTTATGAAGGGTTTGTTTTGTAATTTCCCAAAAGTTATCAAAAGGTTCCAAATTGTAAGTTATGAATAGTACAAGGGTAATTTGTGATAATTCCCAATTTTTAAATACCCAGGGACTATTTTTGCCAAATTTGAAACTTGAGGGACCAAAGTTGTCATTTTGCAATTTTTGACTTTTAAGGACTTCATTTGACAACTTGTGAATCCCAAAGGACCTTTGATGATATTTTTCATGTTTTGAATAACCAGGGACTAGTTTTGCCATTTTATGAAAGTTCAGGGACTAAAACTGCCAATTATGCAAACTTGACTGTTTTTCATCGGTTTTCAATCCTTTTGTATCTGAAACACATAAAAACACAATTCAAATGTATTTTATGTATTTTGTGGTATTTCTGTGTGTTTTCAGATGTATTTGCAGTCTAAATGTGACAGAAATGATGAGTATTTGCACACTCATCAGTACCGGTTTGCACCATTTTCCCTTCCGTCCATTCATCGACCAAAGCATGCTTATGTTTCTTAACACCCTCATAAGCATCTTTCAACGTATTGCTAACACTAACACAAACATCAACCAAGTTACGGTTGTTGACAGAGTCCGATAAATCCACGGAAACATCCGACTCTTTCCTAACCACCTCATCATTCTGTTCGTTTACAACATAATCAACACCAACAGGTACGTCAACCAAATTGTTACACCCAGTTTCACAACCCTTGACACCGTTACTAGCAATGACCGAATTTTCACCCCTAGTTAAAGCTTCACCAATCTTGAGGCCTATGCTTTCAGCTTTTTGTACAACTGTATGAACGGATTGAGGTTTCAATAGTTCTTCGATTGCAGTTAAACAAGTACTAATGGTTTTGTAGTTCGTCAACTCGCGTTCCATATCAGCCACCTTCTTTACAAGTGCTGCTTTGCTCAGACCATTCAAACCTTTATCAACAACCTCCTCATTCACCTCTTCTTCTTCATCATCAGCTTCCTCCTCAACCGGTGCACGCATTTCATGATTAACATCTTTCATAACTTGCGGTTTAACACGATTTTCATGCTTAACCTCTTTCATAACTTCCTGTTTAACAGGCTTGGTAACAAATGAACGACAAATCTTTGGCGCAAATTTTCTACGTACCAATGGTTTCTTATTTTGGATGTTTGATGTCTCCAGCTGTTGGAAAAACTCGATACTAGATCGCCACCAAAGTGATTGCTTTTCGATAGGTGTCGGCATGAGTTTTTTAATGGGTGTTGTCGAATAAAACATACGATTGTAGTCAGATTTTTTAAACTTTGTATGGTCACTCCAAGCCACACATCAGGGAAAAACATTGTCTTCCTTTTCCCACCACAACTTAGAGACTTGAAAGCTTTCCAATACAAAAATCTGAAAAAAAAATAACCAACAAAGCAGTTAATATGGTGAAGATAAGACAACAAGAAAATCACACTGATTATGCAAACTATAATACTAACTGTGAGATGAAATAAGAAGCTAAAGTGAGATTTGACTTTTTTATAAAAGACCAATGGATTTTATGATAACCTATTAGGACCTAATGCAAGTTGTCTCAACCAAAAACAACTACAACAAACAGCTAGAACACCAACATATCCCCTGAACCAAACACCCCTTTAAAAGATTTGAGGAAATTAAGATTTGCAGTCCTAAAAAGGGCTAAAGACCTTGGAAAACAAATCTAAAAATTAAACCACAAAATAACAGTAACTATATAATATACTAAATAAGCTACAAACCAAATTTTAGCAAAAAAGGACTTATAACGAAGAAATGAAAAATCAAAAACTTTTACTGCTGTTTGGGTACTTTTTGACTTTTGAGATTTAAGCAAAAGTTTGACTTTTATGAACTTTGGTTTGATCCTAAAGGTCTAGAATGATTTTATTAGTTAGAATGAGACTAGATTAAGCTTTGAAAGCAACTTATTCAAGTATATGATGGATCATGAAATCCAAAATCCTAACAGTTAATGCAATAGTTGAGAATAGGGGTGAGCAAATGGACCGAGAACCCGACCGAAACCGAGAACCGAACCGGAACCGACCCAACCCGAACCGAATTTTAGACCCGCGGTTCGGTTCTCGGTTCTTTAATATTACGAATTTCGGTTCTCGGTTCGGTTCGGTTCGGAACCGCGGTTATCGCTTCCGGAACCGAAGAAACGACGATCAGTTATAAATTCAAATGGTCCTTGCTTATTTACATATCCATGTTCATGCACCCGTATAGTATGTCTGAAATATAAAAGGCCTGCAATCCAAGATTAATTAGAACTGTTACCTTTCTATTAAGTTGTGCTCATGTAACCCGTAAAATGCGACATGACTGTAAGTTAATTGCTATATACAGACTTCATGATAGAGAAATTAACCTTTGCAAAATACTATGAAATGAATAACAAACTTGAAAGTATGAAATATGGACATAAAAGAGCTCATTTCTATCATATGCACACACTCCTAATGTATAATAAACATAATTCCTACCCTAGTTATATTATCTGAAATCACATTACATTCCATGCCTCAAGGATTATATATCAACTGCAAGCCACACGATTGACAAATCAGATACTAACTATTAAAAATGCAACTAAGTTTCAAATATACATGCTATTTAGGCTTGCTCGATCACTTTTTATGCCTAAACTTACTTAAAATTTTTAAGCATGAAAATAAATTTGGGCCTAAACTTACTTCGTATACAACTAGTTTATATGTTAAAGTGAAACATTTTTGGCTTGCTCAATCAATAATGTTCTAAGCTATATATTTATTAAGTATGAAAATAAGTTTCATGAAAATAAATATAGGTTTGGTCGACGAGTTCTATAATAAAAAAAAAATGAAAAAGATAGATAGCTTTGATCAACTTGCACTAAAGGAAATGTCAAATATCTAGGCTTAAGAAAAAACTCGGTTCTAATCGGTTAGACCCGCAAGGAACCGAACCAGAACCGAGAACCGAACCAGAACCGAAACATGTTACTCGGTCCGGTTCTCGGTTCCTTGGCTATCCATTTTTCGGTTCTCGGTTCTCGCGGTTCCGGTTCGGTTCCGTGCGGTTCCGGAACCGCGCTCACCCCTAGTTGAGAATTAAGGACCATTTTGACGTTTGAACAAATAACCTGTGGTTTTTATGTTTTGAATGTGCTATTAGGACCTAGTGAGACTTGTCTCAACAACAAACACCAACAAAAACAAACTTACACCCCAAGAAACAGTTTGAGCCAAACACACCTCTAAACACTGATTTCATGATTTTTTTCAAACAAAACACTAATTTAGAGCATGAAATTGATTCTCATGATTACATTATGATAGAATAAGCCAGTTTGGGCACAGAAACACATGTAATAACAACTAAAACTTATGAATCCTTGTTAAGCTAAAATGACAGTATCAACTAGGAAAAGTGTGCATAAATAGATCTAGTGAAACAAAGAGCAAACCATTACCTCTAACCAACTTACATATATCAAATAAGCATAAATTACTAAAGATAAGCAGATATTGAGCACTTCAACAGTAAATGCAGAAAATGGAGATTTGCTTAAAAAATTTGCATCCAAGGGTACACACTGAGAAACAAGGAACCAAGGCTCAAAAACTCGTCCTATTCACTCCCCATGGAGTTCTAATACCATTGCCATCCTTAATTCACAATGCTCCTGCTTTCTTCTTCCTTTTTTTTTTGTTTATATTATTATTTTCCTATTTTTTTTGTATTTTTTAGACTGTTGAATGGAAACTAGTGATAATGTTTTGGAAGCTTGTAAAAACTTAACAATGACATGTTAAACTAAGCAATTCCTAAGAAACGGTTAAAAGCCGAATTTGATATATTTTAAGCAACAATCTAAACTAGTACATCAAGGCTACTGAAGGCAACCTAATCAGCAATAAGAATCAACCTCAATAGATAATACAACTATATTTATGCAACGTTTACATACAAGTTAAAGGATAAATATACTAACCTTCAAAGCAAACACAAATCCGTACAACGAATAATGTGCCTTGTATGAGGGACCCACTTTCACGAACTCTAGCAAATGCTCCTCTTTTTTCTTTGAAAGAACATTGTAAACCCTATTGTGAAATTCCATCCACATATATTCCCCCCAAGGAAAAGCATCCCACGCATAAAAATCATCTATCAACTAGACAAAGTAGCTCATTTGACAATACATGCCTAAGCTCTTGACCCTTCAATACATACTCTACTGCTAACAGCATACATAGACGCACGGCATCCTCATTGGACATTTTATTAAAACTTTCACTCTGGAGAACCCTTATAAGATCATAACCCTTTATTCTTTCAAAGCCCGGAAAAACACGCTCACAAAAACCAGACACTGATTCCTCCAACTGATTCCTCCAAATGTTCTAAACTGATTTTGCCGAATCTTAAGCCAGTGAGTAAACAGAACTCTCTCCTACCAAACTCCAATGTATGTTTATCTATTTCAAAATACATGGGGTTTCGAAGCTAGCGTTTTCAATATGTTTTTGATGTTGAAGCATAAAGTTGAGAACATGGTTATCATGGTCTTCTGATTTTAAATCCAACCATGGCCCCAAAACAGTGTTTCTAAACATCGCATATCGATCCTCATTGTAAGCCAACTTACTTTTAATGGTTGAAATTAAATACAACCTACTTCGGATGCTAACTTTCGCGTTATAAACCTACATCAAAAGAAAACAAATTAAAAAATATTAAAACCCAATTAACGAAATTAAATATTAATTTTAAAGATTAAAACCCAATTAACAAATTAAAAATTAATTTTAACCCTAATCAATAAGCCGAAAAAGTTGTAGCACAGCCAAGACCTAATCCGATCAACATATACAAGAACACACTAAACCTAATGAATAACCATAACATATACACAAACCGGTAACAAAGAAATCAGAATCCATGAGAACAACAAACACAGAAAGACACATACACGCTGATATACCTAAATATTCGGCAAAACTAAGACCTAGTCCGATTGAATTAGCCGTAACTGCTCCAAAACAAACACACTATACCTAATAATTACCGTCGCATTTACAAAAGATTAATGTAATGTTCACATAACCTCAAGCAAAATTAATCACAAAATCAAAGCTCAATCAAAAATCAGTGAAACCTTGGGGTTATTTTCAACAAAATCGACCAAAACTCATTTTCAAGTTTTTAAACAAATGTGTTAGCATTTCGAAAAACTTATTTTTTTAACCCTAAAAACCCAGTTAACAACCCTAAAAAGTAATTTTAACCCTAAAAACTCAATTATCGAAAATCAAAATTAATTATAACCCTAAAAACCCAATTGACAATCCTAAAAATGAATTGAAACCCTAAAAACGCAATTGACGCCAATCAAAATTAATTATAACCCTAAAAGCAAATAAATTAAAATCATAGGTTTAAAAACGTACGCTTTGACGTCTCCACGTCTCTTGTTCTTCAGGATTATCCTAAATCAAGTAAATGCATCAAATTATATTCATATAATCGAAACAACAAGTAGGTAAAAAGCATAAAATGTACACTTATGGTTCGACGTCTCTTCTTCTCCATGGAACTGCAGTGAAGATCGCCGCTATTAAACCACCACAATGTGTGTTATGTGTGTGTTTTTTAGATCTAGAATCGGTAAAAGGTGTGTGTTTTGTGGGAATAGTGTTTTGGTGGAATAGTATTAGGCGCGAGAAATGAGAAGAAAAAAATTAAAAAAGTGTAATAGTAACAATAATATTATTATATTAAATTTTTCCTTCCCGAGGAAATCTTATAAACATTTTGTGCCATAAGTAGCACACTTAGTACAGGTAGCACAGCCGTAAGTCGCACACTAATTCGAATAAAACAAAAATACATGTGGGGTCACCTAATGATCGGGAAATAGTTGAAATGATAGTAGGGTCGTGCCACGTGTCACACACTGAATGGAGTAGCACAGTAGCACAGGTAGCACATGACCAAAATTGGAACTTGTATGAAAATTGACTCAATTGTGATTCTACATTCGATTTTTGGCGCAAAAGTGGAATTTTCCCAAACTGATTNTGAGTATAACAATTCAGCGGTACCCATACGATCGAGCACAACAACTAAGCAGATTCTTACTCTATCTTATCATGTGTAGTCAACCTTATTTGACTCCGTATTTCAAGTCGACGAAAATTGAACCGCGTCGTTAGCTATTCTAGACTTCATCCATTGATTTATTTTTAGATAAATGAGATATTTAAATTATAAAAAATGGGTGAAATATTAAAATGCTTTTAAACTCAACCATTGATTTATTATTAGATAAATGGTGAGGATGAGTCGTTGGTATTTAATATAACTCTCCACTTAGCTATAATAATTAAATTTTCGGCTAATGTACATATCTTTGCGTATATATATAATCTTAACTTTTATGTTTGATTTAAGATCATTTGAGGACAAAACATTGCTTACATACAAAGGGAACAATCCCCACCCTCCATTCATTTTGATCTAGCGGTTGAGATTAGACTTAATATTTACGCTAGAAGGGTATTTTCGGTCAACATAAAAGTGATATTTTAGATCCGTCTCAATTAAACGCTCATTAATTCACACACACAAAGTGTGTGTTTCCTTATTCTCTCTCCTCTAACGGTTTTTTCATCCTCTACATCACGAAACCTAATTTTTCACGTTCTTTGCTCATCTAATCGTTTTATGGATTCGATTCAGAATTCTGATTCTTCTTCTTCTTCTTCTGAAGAGATCGTTGCTGATCTTCCTACTACTTCTGAAGAGATCGTTGCTGATCTTCCTACTACTTCTGAAGAGATCATTGCTCATCTTCCTACTACTTCTGAAGAGATACTCGTTAGTGATGGTGTGTCAGCTAAGTATACTGAGGAGATTGTAGCTTATGAACACGGTGATGAATCCGAAGCTATGAAGAGTAAGCTTTTTGATTATTTTTAATTTTTACTATAAATCGTATGTTCAGTGTTAATAATTTATGTTGTTAAGCAGTTTTAAGCTCTGAATAAGCTATTTAGCTAGGTTTTGATTGAATTAAGCAGTTTTAAGCTCTGAATAAGCTATTAGTTAGGTTTTGATTGAATTAAGTAGTTTTAAACTATGAATAAGCATATTTAAGCTTTTTAGTTGCCACACTATGGATATATCACATGTGATATTTCATTAAGACAGATATATCAAATATCACTTGTGATATATCACATAATGATATATCACATGTGATATATTCTTGTTTCATGCATTTCATGTGTTATATCACATGTGATATTATGTTACATCACATGTGATATTAAGAACATGTGTCTGTTATTTCGTTTTTTAGTTGTTTAGTGTTTTTATTTGTTCTTTTATTTTTTCAGATTTGAATGCGTTGAAAACTCCTGAGTCTTTTGCTACTCACTCTAATTTTGATACTCCTGGTGGAACTGTTTATTATATTCCTAAAGTTCCGGCGGATGTTTTATTAGTTAAGGGCAAAGTTTATAAGTCGATTACTGAGTGCGTTACCACGTATATGAAATATGCTTCTAAAGCAGCGTTTGTGGTTAGGAAGTCATGCCAGAAAAGATTAAGGAGTGATGTTGTGAAACGAAAGTATCTAGTTTGTAATAGGGAAGGTTGTCCTAAGGGAATACATGTAGACACGTTAGACTTAGAGAATAGTGACAAGCAGACGAGAAGTTCTAACCTGCATATCACAGGTTGCAAAGCAGGTGTTGTTTTTGACTTGATTCCTGGTACTAGTAAGTACAGGTTGACTATTTTTGATAGTATTCATAATCATGAGCTTGAACATGAAGAATATAAGCATTTGTCAAAGACTGAGAGGCAGTTAACCTATTCTGAGCAACTCTTTATTGTTAAAGCTGCTAGCGTAAATATAGGTGCAACGAGAGCTCATCACCTGTTAACCGGTTTGAAGGGTTCTTATTTGCTTGTTCATGGAACAACGGTTGATTTCAAGAACTTTTTTAGGAGTGTGAACTGCTATATAGGTGATAGTGATGCACAGATGCTTATATCTAAGATGGAAAATAGAAAGAAGCATGTTCCGGATTTTTTGTTTGATTATTTGGTTGAAAATGCTGAGCTTGCGTCAATCTTTTGGGCTGATGAAGTTTCAAAGTACAACTACAGAGAGTTTTGTGATGTTGTTTCGTTTGATGCTACTTACAGAACAAACAAGTAAGTATTTCTATGATTTGATTTAGTTTTGAAACTATGATTAAGCATTTTTAAGCTTTTAGTTCTAGAGTATTAATACTTTTTTGATATATCACACGTGATATATCACTTTT
Organism: Artemisia annua; assembly: GCA_014162995.1. Taxonomy (NCBI): domain Eukaryota; kingdom Viridiplantae; phylum Streptophyta; class Magnoliopsida; order Asterales; family Asteraceae; genus Artemisia; species Artemisia annua. The sequence continues at coordinate 21,499 of LBNU01000923.1, read as the reverse complement.
TTTTATTTCTTTTTCAGGTACACAATGGTGTTTGTTCCTTTTACAGCCATAGATAATCATCGGAAGTGTGTTACAGTCGCTGCAGGCTTGCTGAAAAATGAAACAACAAATTCATATATATGGTTGTTGAAAGCATTCATAAAGGCATTTGGTAAAGCTCCAAATATTGTTGTTACTGATCAGGATGGGGCGATGAGGAATGCTATTGAATCCGAGTTTGCTGGTTCGAAACACAGGTTATGCATGTGGCATATTACACAAAAGCTTCCTGGAAAGGTATTTTCCGCCTTGTTGTTATTTCTTTTGTTATATCACATGTGATACTTTATACTTGGTGGATTCTTATTGTTTTATCACATGTGATATATTGTTTACAGACATGTTCAAAAATCTATGATGAGACTGACTTTAAGAAGAAGTTCAATAAGATTGTTTGGAATATGTATATCGGTCCGGAGGAGTTTGAAGATAGGTGGGGGAAGTTATTAGATGAGTTTAGTTTGCATACTCATAAGTGGTTAACTAAGATGTTTCGTATACGTTCATGTTGGATTCCTGCATATTTTATTGAGTCCCCTTTATGTGGTTTGATGAGAACGACATCCAGGTCTGAGAGTGAGAACTCCTTTTTCTCTCATTTTACAAATTCAGGTTCTACTCTTATCAATTTTATGAATTGTTTTGAGACGGCAATGGAAAAACAGAGGCACATACAAGAGAGGTATGATCATAAGTCCATTGATTCTGTTCCGAAGCTTAGAACCTTTCTTAAGATTGAAGTTCATGCATCAAAAGTTTACACTTGTGCTCTGTTCGAGTTGGTTCAAACAGAGATATTTGTAGGCGCATGGTTTTGCCAAATAGAAACTAAAAGTTTGGTTGAAGGATCTGAGGTGTCTGTTATTAGGTAGAAGAAATATTTTGATGAAATAATGGAGAAGAAGAAAGCTAAGTTGAGAGNTTGAGACAGCAATGGAAAAACAGAGGCACATACAAGAGAGGTATGATCATAAGTCCATTGATTCTGTTCCGAAGCTTAGAACCTTTCTTAAGATTGAAGTTCATGCATCAAAAGTTTACACTCGTGCTCTGTTCGAGTTGGTTCAAACAGAGATATTTGTAGGCGCATGGTTTTGCCAAATAGAAACTAAAAGTTTGGTTGAAGGATCTGAGGTGTCTGTTATTAGGGAGAAGAAATATTTTGATGAAATAATGGAGATGAAGAAAGCTAAGTTGAGAGAGAAAGCTAAGAAGAAAGCTATGGATAAAGGTAAGGATACGGGTAAAGATGTAGAAGAAGAGCACCTATTTTCTAGACCCGATGGACTTTATAAGGTGTGTTTTGTTGCTTTAAAACATTGTTCAGTTTTTCCCTATGTATGATCACATGTGATATTTAACTATGTTATTACTTATTTTCCATGTAGGTGTTGCGTAACATAGAAGATGGATCAGTTGTGTGTTCCTGTCAGCTTTTTGTTCGAGTTGGAATATTATGCAGACACATTTTCTGTGTCTTTAAGAATGCTGGCATTGAAGTGATCCCAAATCAGTACATATTGAGGCATTGGACAAAGAACCTTATACCTGCTACTTTGAGGAACAAAAGGAACAGATATGGTGAGAAGAATGAGATTGTCGAGAATTATGCAAGTGATGCAACTTCTATTGTTGATTACTGTGTGCATATGCTGAGTAAAGACGAGCCAAGGTTATCTGCCTTTGTTGAGAAATTGAAGTTGTTAAAATCGATGTGGAGGCTGATTGCCCAAATCCTCCATCTAAGGACAAGCTTGATAATTTGGAAGAACTTGTTGGAGTCCCGAAGCCAGCTGAAAAAACTGTTAACAATCCATCTCTTGGTAACCCCAAAGGCCGTAAAAAGTTGAGCATAAAAGGAGGAAAAGAGCAAGCTCTTGAGAAGAATAAAAAGAACAAGAATGCACGTTCACTATGTGGAGAGACAGATGGTCACAACAGGAGGACCTACCCAAAAAAGTATGCAGTAGAGGACGAGTTGGATCAAACAGAAGTTACAAGAGAAGAGGACCACTTGGATTAATCAGAAGTTACAGCATAAATCGTCCGCATATTTTTTTAGTATCTTTGTTGAATTTAAACTTCCCAGATTGTATTGAAGAAATCTGATTGTTTGATTATTACTGATTTTTTTTACATGAAATGGATTATTACAGATTTTTCAGTTATATATCACATGTGATTGTTATGTTGATGATTTTCCAGTTATATATCACATGTGATATCGTATGAATATCACATGTGATTTCGACCAAGTTTACCATTTTTTGTCCATCACATGTGATTTATGTGTTGATGACTTTTCAGTTATATATCACATGTGATATTGTATGAATATCACATGTGATATGCAGCTAAGTTTACCACAATTTTTTTGATTTTTATGTTGATTAATTACTTTTCAGTTATATATCACATGTTATATCACATGTATATCACATGTGATTTTCATCTAAGTTTACCATTTTTTTTACTATCACATGTGATTGTTTTTCATTTGCCTTTCATTTTCGTTTTTATGCAATAATAAATAGAACGCATAGTCGATTAACAATGGCTGTAAGAGAAATGACATAACATGACATTTTATACCCAAAATAACGAACATAGATGTTTCGGCTTTTCATTTTGTTGTTGTAAACAACATAAACATAACCGAATTCGTGGTAGTTAAAAGAGTAACAACATACGACATAACCGACCTTACATACGATAATGTAGCAAATAGTCTAAACATAATAAAATAGAACTAACATTGTTTTTAAACTGCATCCAGTTTCTAAACTGCACTTGGAACATGCTAAGCATCTTGTTCAGCTTTCTTCTTCTTGATGTTTTCTTTGATCATCTTTTGTTTTTCATCCTTGTCTGTGTATTGTCTTGCAAACTGGTGTGCGTTTTCACTCATCATTGCCCTATTCTTGTTTACTTCATGCAGCAACATCTTCGTCGCATATTTGACTCTCATCTTGATCAGGTCTATTGTTTGGTTTTCTTCTTCAGTTGGGAATCCAAGGTTCCATTTTGTGGCTGTTTCTCCATTGTAGTTTTCCATATGCATCATCACAAAAACGCCACAATCAACTTCATTGTTCTTAGTTCCCCACTTTAGCTTCATGATGGTAGTCTTTTTGTCCCTGACATCTGATGCTTTTGGAAGTTTGTATCTCTCCAGGTGCTTTGAAAACAGTTTTTTCTGTATAAACAAATTTTTCCAATTGAGGTTATCACATGTGATATTTCAATATATGATTGTTCGGCTAAGCTTCAGGCCTAGTGTACTCTACAGCAATTACATACATTATTGTAGTTATTAAAATTTTATTACTTACCAGAAGATCACAGACATGCTTGTACTTTGAATCATAAGTTGCTACAGAGATTGAGTTGTCAATGATTACTGATGTTCCTTTGAAGAGATTGAATACTATCAGGTAGTAGTGATGATGAGCAATGATCGGGAAGAATGCCTAAGTAAAAAAAAAAAAAGAAACCGAATTTTATTTCTATTGGAAATTTAAAAAATCAATTATCGATAATATTTTAAATAAAATATTACCCATTCAATGTGTTGCATTGCCATAGCAGTCTCATCCTTTTTAAATTCACTTTCCATGCTTTCATGGAATGCTTCAATTTGCTTCTTTTCGCTTTTCATCTTCCCTTCAATCATATTCTTTGACTGTTTTTATAAATAAACAAACAATGTTGTTAATAAATAATTTTACATTTGATA
>LBNU01000923.1:1275-15595 GCA_014162995.1 Artemisia annua | reverse complement strand
ATATATATATATACACATATATATATATACACACACACACACACACACACACATATATATATATATATATATATATATATATATATATATATATATATATATATATATATATATATATCACATGTGATATGATATGAATATATTGGTTATTTTTTGAAACTTTTAGATACTTACAGTTATTGCTGTGTGGAAATAGTGCTTCATTCTCACTCCTTTGTTATTTTTCTTTTCTTCATAGTTTAGGACTGCAGCGAAGCTGACGATGACATTTGCTTTGATCTTTAGAGTTGGAGCTAACGCCTGCATGTTATCTCTAATTGTAACAGCTCCGCAGTCTGTTTCAAAGACGAATTCCCTGTACAAATATATATTTTGTTATTATGACCACAATTAACGTTTTTTTCTACTTTCATATGATTATCTAATTAACAAAAAGATATTTACATCGGGTCTCCCATCATTGAAAATAGTTCATCTATCACCATCATTTCATCAGGATGTGTTGCCTTTCTGACATCAGTTTTCTTGTTCATGTATGGTGAAACAAGAAATCTTGAAGGCTTGCGGACTCTTTTTTTAAGTAATTTCCTCCTCGACTTCCTTATTTTCCTCTATTGATTGGGTTTTGATATTAGCATCTGTTGTCGTGTCCAATTGGCTCAAACCCATACAAAGGGAGAAGGATGATGGAGTGTATGATGCTCTTGCGGATTGCCTTGTCACCTTTTGCATTGGTCGTGTTTCGACTGTTTTTCTTTCTAAATTCTTTGCTGCCTTTTGTGTGGCTTGTGTTGTTAATGATTCTACATCTGTTTTCGAACCAGGCTCCATGCTTTTCAATGGCGAACTTTTTTCAGTTGCTTCACTAATGATTGTTTCATTAATGTTTTCTCCGCTGCTGATGTGGGTGTCCCAGAAATCATCTTCTTGTGAGGCTTCTTCGGTTCTTCTGATGGCTTGATTATTTCAAGTGTTTGAAAGTCTTTCCAGAACTCCTCTTCTTGTTAATCAAGCATTAGTTGAGGTGTTTGAACCAGAGTCTTCTGCTCTTTAGGCTCTTGCTTTTTAGGCTCTTTAACTGCAGGCTCCTCCACTGCAAGCTCATCAGCCGCGGGCTCCTTTACTGAAGGCTCCTCCACTGCAGGCTCATCAACCGCTGGCTCATCAACCAATTCAACCTTCTGCACTTTAGGCTCATCTACCCCAGTCTTATCCACTGCAGGCTCATTTATTGCTGCTTCGTTTTGTTTCTCAACATTTTCAGCCGTAGCATCATCCACACTCACATCAACATTCTCTAAATCCTCCTGCATTTTATCAACATTTTCATCACCCATCTCATCATCTACTTGCTTCTCAGAATCCAGCATCTCATACTCCATTTCTTCGTTTTCACTCTTTTCATTCTCTGGCTCTTCATTCTCATATTCAACATTTTCTTCCTCATCATTATCAGAATTGTCTTCGTTCTCATCGTCACTGTCGCCATCTGAGGCTGATTCTGGTATCAACAAATCTTTAACATTGAACATCTTCATGTATCGCTTGGATAACTTGTACATCATTCTGTCTTCGTTGTACTTTGTACATCCCTCAACCAGAGTTTCAAGCATTTCTTTTCTTTCTTTTGAAATTATGTCCAATGATGACTCAACCAATCGATAATAATCCTGCAAAACAGGTATAACAATTTAAAACATTTTTTTTAATTAGTGAACCAATATCATATGTGATATTGGGTACAATATCACATGTGATATTCAATATCACATGTGATATTGAGTACAATATCACATCATATGTGCAATATCACATGTGATATTGAATATCACATGTGATATTGCACTCAATGTCACATGTGATATGATACATCACATGTGATATTGAGTGCAGTATCACATGTGATATGATACATCACATGTGATAATGAGTGCAATATCACATGTGATACTCAATATCACATGTGATATTGATCATATGTTAACAATTTAAATTTTTTTTTGGGTATATTTACCTCTTTTGTCGCTGGCGATGTCTCATCCTCAATCTCTTCTTCAAAGTAAACATCTGCCCCTTGGTATAGATTGATACAGTCAGATTGGTCTTCTTCCTGATTGAATTTACCATGATGTTCTAGCTTTCCTAAACATTTTTGTTTCTTTTCGAGTTCAATTCTCTGTTTCATCATTGCTGTGTTCCAGCTTCTGAGTGCTGGCCTGTGACGCATTACTTGTAATTCTGGGAAGTGTGTAGAATCCAGGTATAGCAGCTTTTGTACATAAGAATAAGAGATTGTGTAAGTATTTTTCATCACATGTGATAAAACTAAATAGATTTATAGAAACATTAATAATAACTTACATTGAGTAACGTCAGTGGACCGTAATAGTAGTTCCCTGATTTCTTCACATCTTTCCAGTTATGCATGCTTCCCTCCAAGCAATCAAGTATGTAGCCACACCAGTCTATGTCGGCAATGTCGTCATCCTCTTTCACATTCCTTAGCACATTGTATGGGCACTTTCCACCACTATCAAGTGTGCCCATTGTGCTTGCAAATAGCATCAGGAAACTAATTTTGCACATGAAATCGGCATTACTTGTTCTGTTAATTTCCTTTGCAATAAGAGCTGGTGTTGCCTTTTCCTTCTTACCAAGTTTACAATACTGTTGTTCCCATCTTGTAATGAATTCATCGTCCCATTCTCTCAGTTCCATCTCATTCAACTTTCTACTTCCCATTGGTACACCAAGCATGTCATGTACTTTTTGACGTGTTACCTTTATGGATCCTCTCTCTAGCCTTAGTTCCATGCTTTTTGGATGGAAATTTTCAAGCACATAAAATCCCAAAGAACCTGGAAGTTCGTTCAATGGGAAGTTGATCATAGTTTCAAACCCCATATCTTTAAGACGCCTTTTTCTTTGATTGGACAAGTTGCTTGTTGCATCAGAAAATGGCTTTGGTGAAGACCTTGTTCTGAATGTACGATAAACAGTTGTTGTCTCATTTTTTTATGGTTTTTTTGGTGAAGCTCTTGTATGTTTTTGGGGAATTACTTCTTCTTCGTTGTCAGTTATCTCCTTCTCATCTTCATCAGACTTTTCTTTCTCCCTTTCTTCTGTTGTTTTTGGAGTACTTCGTGTTACTCTTTTTGGTGATTCATCAACTGTAAACTTTGGCTTCTTTTTTCTTCTTGCCACCATCTTCTTTCGTGTACCAAGTTTTCTTTTCCGTTTTATGTCTGGTTTTTCTTCTTCTTCAGCAACATTTTTCGCTTCTTCTTCTGCTGCTTTCCTTGCCTCCTCTGCTTCTGCTGCTTTCCTTGCCTCCTCGGCTTCTGCAGCTTTTCTTGCTTCCTCGGCTTCTGCAGCTTTCCTTGCTTTCCCGGCATCCGCTGCTTTTCTTGCTTCCTCGGCTTCCGCTGCTTTCCTTTCTTCTTTTTTTCTTGCAACTTTTTGTGCCTTTCTTTCTAACTTCTTTTGCAACTTTTTTTCTTTCTTTTGTAGCGCAGCAATTCTTTCAGTGACTGACATTTTCTTCTTCTTATCTGTATTTAAATTTGCATATGCAATTATAAGTCATATGTAATGTTAAAGTTGTAATAATATAAAAGCAAGCTTTCATATCTAATGTCACATGTGATGTATGATAATATTATGTTTACCTTTACTCTTGGTTGCTTTTGAAGTTTCTGATAGGAACGGGATTGATGAAACATTTTTCATAGCATCATTGACATCACTATCGCTGACCTTTTCTTCTGTTTCAGCATTTACACATATAAATTTTCTATTATAAGATGTAATTCCCAAACATATCACATGTGATATCTCATATCATATCACATGTAATTACCAAACATATCATATCACATGTGATACATGGTATATCACATGTGATATACTATGTATCATATATCCATATCACATGTGATACATAGTATATCACATGTGATATATCATATCACATGTGATATTTCAGTAGAATATAAGTCACATAGCCAAATTGTTAACTGTAGACTAACACATAGCAGAAGGTTATGTGTTTGTCTTAAATGAAGGCATAGCCGAAGGCTATGCCTTTATTTAAGCCAAACATTTCAACCGTTAAACCAGAGTAACATCAACATAAACTGTCTATATTTTTAAGAAACGCTTAGTCATTGGCGAAACATAGCCGAACGGTTTGTGTTTGTCTACGACCATGTGCATGTCTTAGACCTTACTTCTATCACATTTATCTTCACTAAATTATCAATAACATCAACAAAATCTCTGTAAACACTTAAAACCTTACTTCTAATNTGTCTATATTTTTAAGAAACGCTTAGTCATTGGCGAAACATAGCCGAACGGTTTGTGTTTGTCTACGACCATGTGCATGTCTTAGACCTTACTTCTATCACATTTTTCTTCACTAAATTATCAATAACATCAACAAAATCTCTGTAAACACTTAAAACCTTACTTCTAATCACATTTTTTTCAATAAAATCTCATCAACATGATCATAAACTCATTGAAAATTGATATCTAACTATCTATCATACACATCTTCATCATAAACTCTGTAAACAGTTGTCATCATTATTTAATCATAAAAAATAGTAATGGCGAGTAAAAAAAGATGTAAATGGAAAATAAGTTTATTATTATACCTGAAAACCGTTTTTTAGACGGTTTTGGTGTCGGAGTTTCGTCGTCTTCCGCCTCGGTCTCCGTGTCCGTCATGTATTGTTTCATTACAGTGTCGTCGGTGTCTTTATTTTTCATTTTTATGGAGTTTGTAGTGTTTTTCAGATCTAGGGGACGGTTACGCACAGATATCTATGATTTTGATCGGTTTTTGTGAGTTGTGTGTGTTTTTTGAGTGTGTGTTTCGAGTGTTAGAGAATGAATTGAAGTTATGTGAGTAGCGGGAGTTTAGGGGTAGATGGTTTCACAATAAATGACGGTTATACCCTCCGTGTTTTATTAGCAGTTTTTTTTTATTCCTTTTTAATCTGGACCGTTGGATTGAATGTTGATGGACGCTTTGGATGCGTCCCTTGGTACGCGAGAAATGTTTGGGTTGTAATATAACTCGCCTCTTTAAGTTTTGCTTATGGTTAATAAAAAGATTAAGAGCGTCAAATTGATATTACCATTCAAAGCACAAATTTAAAATGGTAAACTTTCATAGGTTAAAATGCGGTCTTTTGAGTTTGACTTTTAGAAGAACTGGCTGTGTACAGAAAAGGGTGATTATGTCTTCCGAGCGACAGTTGGTTTCAAGTTGGATATACATTGATACAAGTGGTAAGGGGACACTCGAATGCTGGGATATTTAAGCACAAATGGAGTACATGATTCGGGAATTGTATGTGATCATAGACTTTGTTTGTTGTATTGTTTATTTTGAAAGGCAAACCAAGAATTTTACAGTATTTACAAATATTTCACACAATTGCCCACATGAATTGAATCCACAACAACTAGGTTGGGGAGCACCTCATGTAAACTCTACAAGCCTTTTACCTGGACAGGCTGTTCTCGTGAATGTCTAGAACTCTAGATTGAGTTGTTTTGAAATTTTTGGTTCCCATAACTTTTGGTCTTTGATTGTTTTTGTTCAGTCATTCCTCTTCAGGAGTTGAATTTGGCTTGTATAGATGATTAATTTTTCTTATTTGTTGCTGTCCCTTTCTTATTAAAAGGATTTTTTTCTTCGTTGGTTCTTAGTTCTATTGGTTTTTGCTGGATAGTTATTCATCNTTTTGAATGGCAGATATTACTAGGCCTCACAATATGAGATTCAAACTTACAACTCTACACCATTCCCCGGAAAGAACTCCAGCTGATCATAGATTCATGGTCTCATGGGTCTTGTATTATATATGTCGTTTAAGAAAAGGAGTCCAACTGATCATTAACGCGGTCGAGGACTCAGATCATTCTATATAGCATCCCAGAACTGAGCTCTCCAATTAATGATGTGCCAACCTTTCACATCAGCGTCCTGTCTTCATCTAGTGGCAGCCACAATCCTGGTTGAAGCGTGTGCTGCTCGAAAGGAAACATATTAGTACATTGCATATGCATTCTGGTGGTTGTACAAGAAATGAACTCAAGATGAACAGAGGTCATTATTGGCAGAATCAAAAGAGATTATCATCATTCTCGTGAGGGTTCGAGCAGCAGTCTCATATCAAGAGATGAAGGTGCTTTCCGAGTAAAAGTTTATGGTGAACAGAAATAACTACTACGTAAAAATTGGGAATCATTGACTTGCGATACAAATCTAGAGGAATGCAACCAAAACATAGCCTCTAAACGCTGCACAACTAAACTCTTCCTGCACCCACTTCTAAACGAACCCCAATGATGTTAACAAGTCCCCAAGTTGGAAGTCACGCAACGCTGATCTCTCACTAAACTCGTTAAACACGTAAAGTACCCCTTATTTGGAAAAAAAAAACAAAAAACAAAAAAATAATATATATAATAACAATAATAATAATAATAATAATAATAAACAAAAAACAACAACAAACAAACAAACCCTTTCACATGCTTAGAGTCTGCATTCAAATATTTGATGAGCTGCAGTTAGCCACAGACTAGTCATGAACTTCAATAATTTTCTAAAACTAGATTTCTATCATGCATTGGACCATATTAACGCTGGTCAGGTTTACATGCATTGGACCAAATTAAATGATTGATATTAAAATAAAGAAATGTAGTGTCCTCTAAACAAAACTGAAGGGAGGCATGGATGCGCTCTACTTCATATGGCAACACAATAAGAAACATTTTTATTTAACCATAAAAAATGTAAGTACATCATGAAACCATATGCTTAGCATCATCAGAGTTGAAAATGCAAGCAATTATTACTAAAAACGGGAAGTTGGCACAACCAGTAATGGCGACTTCTTATGAACAACTATTCCAACAATCTCACTTATATCTAGCTCTTCAGGTCTTCCATCATTTGGCAATGCCAAATCATACTTGTACACAATGTTCGCCAAAACAAGCTCGTTAATAGCTGCAGTAAACTCAATACCTGGACACCCTCTTCGACCAGCACCGAAGGGCAACAATTCAAAATCAAACCCTTTATAGTCAATAGAACTATTCAAGAACCTTTCTGGCTTAAACTTGTCTGGTTCATCCCATAGCAAAGGATCTCTTGCTATTGCCGAAACATTGATCATCACTTGGGTACCTTGTGGGATGTCATACCCCATTAAATTTACATCTTGTCTTGATTCATGCGGAACGAGTATTGGTAGTGGAGTGTGTAATCGCAAGGTCTCTTTGAGAACAGCTTTCAAGTAATGCATATTCACCATATCATCCTCTGTGATCATTGGTCTTCCTTGAGCTATTTTTGTTACCTCTAATTGCAGTTTTTCCATCGTCTTTGGGTGTCTTATTAGCTCACTGAGTGCCCATTCTATACTTGAAAATGTTGTGTCGGTTCCACCAGAGAACACATCCTACAAAAAGTATAAACTTTTGAAAATGCATGAAGTATAATAAACTATTCACATTAATATTAGTTAATGTCCTTCGATTTCTACATACTTTAGCTTGTTGCCCACAATTTTTTTTAATAGCATCTTAATGAATGCATGCATGCAACATTGATTTCTAGTTAGAATTAAACAACTTTCAAAAGACAGACGATAAATCTTACCGAGATGACAGCTTTGATTGTATCTCTCTCAAATTTAAAATCAGTTGTGTCATCTCTTTGTATATCAAGTAGGATATCAACTAAATCGTTCTCCTTTTCATTTCCATCGTTCACCATTTTGTTCTTGTTTATATGCTCTTCAATAACGCCATCAAAAAACTCATTGAGTTCTTTAGCAACTTTATTTGTTCTTCCCTCTAAACCACGCAACCAATCCACCCATGATAGCCATGGAATATAACTCCCTACACTCATAACACCAAGTAGGTTCTGAAACGCTACTAGCAACTCCTTAAACTTTTTATAATCACCATAAATCCTTCCTAGGGCCACCTGACAAATTATGTTGTTAGTAAGTGAAATAATCATCTCACTTAAATCAACTACAGAACCACGGGTTTTCCCTATCATATCAATCATACTAATCGTTTCTCTTTCTCTTATGCTTCGAAATGAGCGAACTCGTTTGCGACTTAGAAGGTGGACAACTGTAATGCTCTTGACCTGCCTCCAATATTCTCCATAGGGAGCAAAGCCTATGTCCTTAGCCCCATAAGTAAGTTTGGCAGGAATACTTAATTTAGGCCTATTTGAGAATATTAAATCATGCGTTTTCAAGACTGCTCGAGCACCTTCAACTGAGGATACTACAACCACAGGCACACTACCTAGATGAATCAACATAAGTGATCCATGTTTTTTGCTTAAGGCTCGCAAAGAAAGGTGGGGGGCGGAGCCTAGTTGGTGAAGGTTTCCAATAATTGGAAGTTTTGGTATGGATGGTAGTGTGTTTTTGTGTTTTTTAGAAGTGGATGAAAGCCATTGAAATGGAATCAAATGCAATAATAGAACTAGAAATGGAACGAGAGGAAAAACCAGAAACTGAAAGGAGAGAAACATTGTTATTGCAATGTTTTTAGCTAAAAAATAACTTGATTCGTAATGAGGGTATATGTGCTCCACACTATTATATAGACTCAAAGTTGTAGTTACATATGATATTATATCATACTATTATAACATTTTTATTCTTTAATAAATAAGGTTACACTAATATTATAACAAGATATGTATGATATAGTACTTTATATTAATAGTGTTACATATGATATAAATAGTGTTACATTAATAGCTTATAGTTGTGTTATAATGTAAAATTCTTAAATAGCAATAAATTAATTAATAGTTAAAATTACTATAATATATTATATCGATATGAGAATAAAGTTAATAAAATCTTCAAGAATATATTGTATAACTAAAATATATAGTACTTTATATTAATATTGTTACATATGACATAAATATTTGAACAAGATATGTATGATATAGTACTTTATATTAATAGTGTTACATATGATATAAATAGTGCTACACTAATCGCTTATAATTGTGTTATAATGTAAAATTCTTAAAATAGTAATAAACTAATAGTTAAAATTACTATAATAATATATAATATTGATAGGAGAATAAAGTTAATAGAATTCTTCAAAAAATATATCGTTTAAATAAAATAAAAAGGAATATTTGTTAATAAAAGATTAACATATCGTCTAAGATACTATTATATGATCAATATTTATAATGTTCGATCTATTGACACATTGAGTATACAACATTTGTTAGGTTCATGAAATTTATCATTATTTGACCAAATTTAAGACAATTTTGACTTTTAATTGACCAATCACTTTGCTCGATGTTACCACATGTCAAAATCGAGCAATCTGATTGGCCCAAATTTTTTTCCAATAAGGTTGGCTTAATTACTATGAAATAACGTAATTCTTTTATCATATAAAAGATTAATGTTTGAACATCTATTACAAAAATAAATTTAATACCATCTATTTTACTAGCTATTGATTTTGAACTTATCAATATTACACAACAATATTGCGTTTAATGTTATAAATATGAGTATTAATGTTTGAACATCATTGTAATACCATCTATCTATTTTTACTCAAAAATTGAGTTTAAAGTCATAAATATGAGTATTAATAATTACACATCTACTTGTTTGAGTTTCATGTTATACTTATGAGTAATAACAAAGCATTTATTACATTTATAAGTATAATACTATCATATAAGAGTCACTTTATTTTGCATACTATAATTTTGGTGCTTACCAAGGGACAAATCCCCACCACCCATCTAGTATGATCAAATGGTGTGGATCAACCTAAGATTAAATATGGAAACCTAAGTCCATGTTTTTCATTTTTCCTTTTTCTTTGTCTTTTTGTCATTCTTATCATCATTACTATTATTTATTTATTTTTTTGCCTTTTTTTCTAATTCAAAATTTTTTTTTATAATTCACCTTTTTCAAGGTTTTTTCTTTTTTTCTTGTCTTTTTCTTTTCTTTTCTAATTCACTTTTTTTTTTCTTTCTTTCTTTTTTTTTTGTTTTCATAAGTTTTCGTCTGTTTCCATATGTTTTGGTCCGTTTTCGTACGTTTTCATACATTTTTGTCCGTTTTCGCCCGTTTTCGTCCGTGTTCAAACGTTTTTGTCCATTGTCATACGTTTTCGTCCGTTTTCTTATGTTTTCGCCCATTTACGTCCGTTTTCGTCTGTTTTCTTATGTTTTCGTTTGTTTTCATAAGTTTCCGTCCGTTTAAATACGTTTTCATCTGTTTTCTATCGTTTTCGTCCAATTTTCATACGTTTCCATCCGTTTTCAGACATGTTTTTACGCTTTCATACGTTTTGTCCGTTTTTATACATATTCGTCCATTTTCATGCGTTTTCATCCGTTTTCTTACGCTTTCGTCCGTTTTCTTACGTTTTCGTTCGTTTATATACGTTTTCGTTGGTTTTCATCCGTTTTCTTTCGTTTTCATCCATTTTTCATACGTTTTCGTCTTTTTTCATACGTGTTTTTACGCTTTCATACGTTTTTATATGTCTTCATAAATATTCGTCCGTTTTTAAATGTTTTTGGCCATTTTCAAATGTTTTCATGCGTTTATAAATATCACAAGTGATATTCTGTGATATTCAGAATATCTGGAAATCACATGTGATATTTTGTGATTTTCTGAATATCACAAATGATATTTTGTGATATTCAGAATATCACAAATCATATTCTGAGTACCACAAATGATATTCGAAATATCATAAGTGATATTCTGTGATATTCTGAATATCACAAGTGATTTTCAACTAATGTTTTGTAACATAAAAATCACAAGTGATATTCAGAAAATCAGAAGTGATAGATATTCATAAAATCACAAGTGATTTTCTGAATATCACCAGTGATATTCAGAAAATCACAAGTGATATTCTAAATATCAATTGTGATATTCAAAAACGTATGAAAAGGGCTGAAAATGGACGAATACGTATGAAAACGGACGAAAATATAAGAAATTCACAAGTGATATTCAGAAAATCACAAGTGATAATCTGAATATCACTTGTAATATTCAGAAATGTAAGAAAACGGATGAATACATATGAAAACAGACAAAAACGTATCAAAGCGTAAAAACACGTATGAAAACGGACAAAAACATATGAAAATTGGACAAAAACAAAAGAAAACAGATGAAAGCGAACGAAAACGTAAGAAATCGGACGAAAACATATGAAAATGGACGAAAATGGGTGAAAATGTAAGAAAACGGACGAAAACATAAGAAAAAAGACAAAAATGTATGAAAGCGTAAAAACACGTCTAAAAAGGGACGAAAACGTATGAAAAATGGACGAAAACGAAAGAAAACGGATGAAAACGGACAAAAACGTACTAAAACGAACGAAAATGTATGAAAACGAACGAAAACATAAGAAAAAAGATGAAAACATATGAAAACAGACGTAGACGGGCAAAAACGGACGAAAACAAATGAAAACGTATAAAAACGGACTAAAACGTTTTGAAACAGACGAAAACATCTAAAAATGGGCGAAAACATATGAAAACGAAAAAAACCCTCTGAAAATGGACGAAAATGTATATAAACATATGAAAACAAACGAAAACGTTTGAAAAATGACGAAAATATATAAAAACAGACGGAAACAGACGAAAACGTTTAAAAAGAGACGAAAACGTATGAAAATAGACGAAAACGTATGAAAGCAGAAAAAAATAAAAACGCAAAAAAATAAAAATAAAAAATAAAAAAAAGTAAGTGAATTAGCAAAAAAGACAAAAAAAAAGGGGAAAAGGGAAAAAAAGAAAGAATAATAATAATAATAATAATAATAATAATAATAATAATAATANAAAAATGACGAAAATATATAAAAACAGACGGAAACAGACGAAAACGTTTAAAAAGAGACGAAAACGTATGAAAATAGACGAAAACGTATGAAAGCAGAAAAAAATAAAAACGCAAAAAAATAAAAATAAAAAATAAAAAAAAGTAAGTGAATTAGCAAAAAAGACAAAAAAAAAGGGGAAAAGGGAAAAAAAGAAAGAATAATAATAATAATAATAATAATAATAATAATAATAATAATAGTAATAGTAATAATAATAATGATGATGATGATGACGATGATAATAATAATAATAATAATAATAATAATAATAATAATAATAATAATAATAATAATAATAATAATAATAATAATAATAATAATAATAATAATAATAATAATAATACCTCCGTCCTACATTAAGTGTCCACTATTACTTTTTTAAGTCTTTTTTCTTTAACTTTGACATTAAATATATTTATTTGTGTTGTTTAATAGTTAATGAAAATTATACAAATGAAAATAAATTTAAAAACTTAATCCATTTATATATTTTGCATCAAGTATTATATAACACGGACAAAAATATTTAAAGTCAAAGTTGAAGAAAAAAGACTTTGAAAAGTAATAGTGGACAATTAATGTGGGATGGAGGGAGTAATAATTAAAAAAAAAAAAAAAACATGGACTTAAGTTTTCGTATTTAATCTTAGGTTAATCCCCACCATTAAATCAAACTAGATTGATGGCGGGGATTTGTCCCTTGGTAGACACCAAAATAAGAGTAACTGATGAGACAGAAAAGTGTTACGCTTTTAGGGTCATTAAGCCGCTAATTCGTATAAATGTGATCAAATATTGCCCTAAATCGTTCCTTTTGTCATTTTAGGTACTTTTGAGAGGAATTCTAGAAAACATGCATATTCGGACGTTTTTGGAGCATAAAAGTGAAGAAAACGACAAAGTCTCAAAAGATGATGATTTATAACCTGACGGCGTCAGAATTCACAAGGTGACGCCGTCCGAAAGCCTTGACAAAAGAGTGGAAATCAATTTTCAAATGACGGGCCAGAGGATTTAACACTTGACGCCGTCAGGTGTTGGGAAAAGTAGGCCGTCAGGAGTAAAGTTAAAGAGTGACGGCCCAGAAGAGTTTATAAGGTGACGGCGTCAGAAGTGGATCTAGGCCATCCGAGAAACTTATTGGCGGCAAGCTGACGGCGTCAGCCTTTATAACCTGACGCCGTCAGAATGTAAAATCTATATATAGTTTTCTAATTTTCATTCATTAGGGTGGAACTTTGTGGAACTTTGTGGAGAACTTTTAGGGGAAACCCTAAAGTCGAATTTCCTGTACTTTTTAGGGTTTCCAACCCTTGGAACCCTCATGCTTAATTAAAGATAATTCTTCACTTCAATTCAATCAATATGTCTATGTGTTGGTTGATTATATCTTTTACTTGTCTTTTAATTAACATGTGTAGCTAAATTCTTTAGTGTTTGCTTAGATCTAAAAAGAGACGAAAACGTATGAAAATAGACGAAAACGTATGAAAGCAGAAAAAAATAAAAACGCAAAAAAATAAAAATAAAAAATAAAAAAAAGTAAGTGAATTAGCAAAAAAGACAAAAAAAAAGGGGAAAAGGGAAAAAAAGAAAGAATAATAATAATAATAATAATAATAATAATAATAATAATAATAATAATAATAATAATAATAATAATAATAGTAATAGTAATAATAATAATGATGATGATGATGACGATGATAATAATAATAATAATAATAATAATAATAATAATAATAATAATAATAATAATAATAATAATAATAATAATAATAATAATAATAATAATAATAATAATAATAATACCTCCGTCCTACATTAAGTGTCCACTATTACTTTTTTAAGTCTTTTTTCTTTAACTTTGACATTAAATATATTTATTAGTGTTGTTTAATAGTTAATGAAAATTATACAAATGAAAATAAATTTAAAAACTTAATCCATTTATATATTTTGCATCAAGTATTATATAACACGTACAAAAATATTTAAAGTCAAAGTTGAAGAAAAAAGACTTTGAAAAGTAATAGTGGACAATTAATGTGGGATGGAGGGAGTAATAATTAAAAAAAAAAACATGGACTTAAGTTTTCGTATTTAATCTTAGGTTAATCCCCACCATTAAATCAAACTAGATTGATGGCGGGGATTTGTCCCTTGGTAGACACCAAAATAAGAGTAACTGATGAGACGAAAAGTGTTACGCTTTTAGGGAGTCATTTAAGCGCTAATTCGTATAAATGTGATCAAATATTGCCCTAAATCGTTCCTTTTGTCATTTTAGGTACTTTTGAGAGGAATTCTGGAAAACATGCATATTCGGACGTTTTTG
>LBNU01000921.1:0-13960 GCA_014162995.1 Artemisia annua | reverse complement strand
AAAGAAAAAAAGAAAAAGAAAAGAAACTCATGTTTGAACCGCACATTTGCTTTACTTGTATTAGATTTTTTTTTTTTTTTTTCAGCAAGAAGCAAACAAGAGTCATTCAGACAACCCCTCTCAATGTCTAGACCATTAAGATCTTACTGCCCTCTGAACACGTCTGAATGAAAAAAAAAAAAAAAAAAAAAAAAAAAAAAAAAAAAAAAAAAAAAAAAACAGTCTGACCGCGTCTGAACGGTTAAGATTAACGAGGCTGTTAAGAAGCCTCTTAATGAAAAATAAACACCACTCTAACTTTTAGCTTAACTCTTATATGTTCAATACATAATATTTTTTAATTAGTGTTCTTATGTTAGTTTTCTTTTCGAATACGTCTTATGTTCCCTTTTTACTTCTTATTTTTTGTTTATTACCTTAAAGATCCTATCTCATGCATCGCTTGCTGAAGAACCTTGTCCGTTAAAGAAACTACTTTCTCGGGAACGATTGTCAAGGTATTCCAAGTTGCTAATTCCTCTCATCACGATCTGTTTATCAATTCCACCCTCGTCAAAACTCGATGTAATGTCCCACCCTTAGTTTGTTTTTGTTTAATTTTTACTATACCATATGTTTTTTTGAATACGTGTAGGTGATAAAAATGATCGAAATGCAAGTGTGCGTCAAAATTCCCGAGTATGTATGTTGTTAGATATATCTTTCAGGATTTTTTACGGCTTAATTCGACTTGAAGCAAATGCAACGATGAATTCTTGTTAATTTCCGCACTATTGGTGACTTAAATATGTTAGATTATTTTGGATCACAAACCTTTTTAGAAATTTTTTAGCAGAAAGTATTTTTCTATTCTTCTTGAGTTCATTTTTAGTATCGGAAGATTTTAGTTTCTTGATGAGTTTTTGACATAACTAAAACCTTAGGTGTGTGTTTGTTTGTTAAGAGGTCAGAATACTGAATCTGAACCGCACATCTGAATCTGAATCTGATGCGTAAATCTGAATCTGGACCGGCATCTGAACGGGAAAAAAAACTCATGTTTGAAACCGCACATTTGCTTGTCATACTAATTTTTTTTGGGTTTTTATTTGTGTCTGCAGAGGGCAACAAGAGCATTCAGACACCCCTCTCAGTCTAAACCATTAAGATTCTTACTCGCATCTGAACGCGTCTCGAACGGAAAATAAAAAACAAACGGCTGAACGTCAAAATGTCCTGACCGATTAAGACACAAGTGGGCCATTCCAGAGCTGTTTAAGAGGCAAAAAATAAAAACAAACACAGCCTTATATTGTTGCCTTAAGAATGCTTGAAGCATTGAACTTGTGGTCGTGACTTGAAAGTTAGAAAATGACTTTTGATGTTTTTTTTTTTTTTTTTAGAACGGCCACCACATGAAATCCGACCCCGGTTAAACCATCCAAACGCAGGCCCCGGACCCGAATCCACTAGGGAGGACCCGCCGAAAGGAAAACCCCCTATAACTCACGGTTTTGCACTAGGAGAAAAACCTGGATTTTTTGTCTCTTGCGAGACTTGAACCCTGGGTAAAACCTCCCCCAAGCTCCCGAAACGAGCCCAGGTGGCAACTGAGCTAAGCCAATTAGTTTTTGGTGTCTTCTTTAATCTGTTTACCATATCTTCAGTTTTTTAGTTGTAGGTTACCTTTTTTAACATGCTTCATTCTAAAATGATATCATAGTTTTTAGAAGGAGAAGAGGAAAAAAAAAAAAATTGAATGAACAAATACTGCATGCCATTTTAAGCTACAAAAGATTAAGGACAATTTGTGTTTTTTTTAACCACAATATGATCCTGGCTGATAAGGATTTTGGGGCCATATATATATAGTGGCAAATTACTCTGAAAATGTATGTAAACGTTGCCACTTTTTCTCATTGTATGTAGCTTTCTTTTTTTTCCCAATTGTGTCACCGCTACCACCACAATGGACGAATTTAGCAAGTTTAGTGACACATTGGGAAAAAAAAAGAAAGCTACATACAATGAGAAAAAGTGGCAAGTTACATACATTTTCAGGTATTTGCCCCATATATATATGGCCCAAAACCTTATCATGCCAGGTGATCATATGGTTAAAAGAAAAACTCACAAATTGTCCTTAATCTTTTTGTAGCTTAAAATGGCATGCAATATTTGTTCATTCAATATTTTTTTTTTTTCCCTCTTCTCCTTCTAAAACTATCGATATCATTTTATTTTTTTTTTTTCGTTCAGATGCGGTCAGATTCAGACATTTACTCCTCAGATTCAGATTCAGATGTGCGGTTCAGATTCAGAGCCTCTTAAAAAACAAACACCACCTTAAAACAATATATCTTATAACATTAGAACATAATGAAAGCAATGAATACAATGAAGAAGCAATACCTCTATTGTCGAGAGGGACAACTGAACACATTTAGCATTTCCAAAGCGCTTAAGGATATTCATTGCATTATCTTTCTGCTGGTTCTTATCAAACTGAGCACCACGTCTATGCATAGTCGCAACAGGATAGCAATGATCTATACGTATAGTTTCCAGAAGAGGAGCCTCATAAGCCTCAAGATTCACCGGAATAAGCCCTTTAAGGTCAAGAAACACAAGTTTTGGAGTCAAAAGCATAAGTTTCTGATGACCACTAAAATTACAATAACATGAAGATATTGTCAATCTTAACAGCCTAAAACTAATCACTTCAAGACCATACAAATCGCCAGGCAACTTAAAATCCACCAAAACCAACTCTTCCAAATTCGGAAAACATGAAAATAGTTCAGATTCGACTATCTTAACTCGTTCAAGCCGCAAACTAACCAAGTTATCAAACTTTGGAAACCTACCAAAATTTAGCATCCCTTTTAAGGTCAAGCTCATCAATGTATTACTCGAATTATCGCATGTAATAGGATAATATCTACATAAATTTTGGCAAGTATCAATGCTTAATTTAGTGACACTATGTGACATTGCATAGCGGAAAACCCTAGCAATGGTGTTATGATCAGCAACTTTAATATTAACACTATCAATCTTAACTGATACATTACGATACGTGAAAACCTTATCAATAAATGTATCGAAGCCGATATTGTGCAAGGAAGAATCAAAATTTAGAATATGAATCATAGTCCATAAATTTACCCATCGTTTCGATAAGATTGACGACTGAACTGCTAATTTGGTGTCGGTTAATGATAGTATGGAGATTAAAAGAACATCTGGCAATGAACTGATCCTATCTTCTTGTCCTTGATCATTGTTGGAGATTCGTGTTTTCTTCATGTTTTGATTCATCGAACATGCGAAAGGGTGAATCATGGAATGTGTTTATGGATATGGGTAATGGGCTGGGCTTGATTTATACAGGCATTCCATGACCCATGTTTCAACAAATTTTCACTAATGCAACTCTTTTAGTTTGTTGAGAATTAAATTGTTTGATGAATAATGGCCATGCGTAATGTGACTATGGAAGGGAAATACTAATTATAANTCTTGTATACTTGGTTCCAGCAATAAGAAACAAAAAACACGAAGAGGTAATATAGCATATCAAATACTAATATTTTTTGTAAATGTCTTTATTTATTTATTTTTTTCTATCGCGAACCGAAGCATATCAAATACTATTTTTGAAAACCGGTTGGACTCGGTCGAGTCACCGGGTCACGGTTCAACCGGTTTAACCGGCGGTTTAATCGGGTTTTTCGTTCAAAACCGGCTTCCGGTCATCCGGCCAGTTCACGGTTCAGTCGTTTCAACTAACAGGGTTAACCCGGGTTTTAAAACATTACCGTAAGTAAGATATTATTACTATAAATGATGATATTTTAATTGGAATCAAAGAATTCTAGAAGAAGAAAGATTTAGGAATATATAGTGTGTATGGTTGAAATGAGTTGAAAACAATATATTCCACCTTTTTGCCAATTTGAATGGTCCATCATGCAACAAATTAAAATCAATATTAATCTTTTGATACGTGCGCATCTTGATATACAATCAGCCAATAAAATTGTAACATGTAATATACGTTTTTTCTTTTCTATGAAAAACATATTATTGGATAACATTCTTTTTTCTTAGTAAATCTTATGATGGGATACTAATTTATAGTCTTAACTCATTTAGATAGAGTTCCTATTACACAAGTTGGGTACCGGATTCTAATACCAAACTTTAAGCAAATATATTTTGTTCCCAAATAAAATGTGAGAAGATTTTCGACGACACGAGTTCAGAATCAATTCGGCGATTTGTTTGAATAATATGAAGCACCCAAGTGGGCATGTTGTTTGCCTTATAAATTGTGCTTATCGGGTGTATGTTACAATCAAGACATAACTCGTTAAAGTAAGAAAATAATGTCTAGACAGGGCAGCAATGGTGGTAGTTGGCGAACAACTGAGGCTGCGCCATTGAGACTGATTCGGGTAGAGAGGCAGTCAACCATGGAGAGGAAGTTACCTACCATTAAAGAAGATGAATCTACCATTGGTGATCAGGGCAGCCAGCTTCAAAACTACAATGGAATTAGTCGTGTGGCATCGTTTTCATCTTCATCCACAAAGACCATATATAGTACGAAACACTATGCTTGTAATTAGTCTAGTTGTTAACGATCAATAAGGATGAAAAACTTTTTCCATTTGTGGTTTTTACTTATGGCATATATGTCGTCTTTGTCGTTTCTAACAGCTTCATGGTCGAGCTAACAATAAGTGTACATAAAAGTACAATAATATGGTCAAATGAAAAAGTGATAAACGAGTTTTTCATTAAAAATTTCTTCGATTTCATCATTGTTGATTCAGGTAATTTTAGTCCACATCGAGTTTATTGTCTCTTTATTTCGTTTCCATTTAGCTTAGTTTGTCTTTTGTAGATTTTTAATTCCTTTCTCTCAATTTGTATCCTTTCTTAATCAACTGATTTTCAAGATAGCCAAAGCTAAATGTTAACAATTTGGATGTTCTTTTCTTCCTAGACTGGAATTTGGAGAATGATTTAATCATTTGGTTTTGAAAGGAACAATATTAGTTAAGATTAAGACTCCCAATATGATCTAGCTGCAATCTCCAACTTAGCATAAATTATGAGAATTT
The DNA here is from genome assembly GCA_014162995.1 of Artemisia annua. Taxonomy (NCBI): domain Eukaryota; kingdom Viridiplantae; phylum Streptophyta; class Magnoliopsida; order Asterales; family Asteraceae; genus Artemisia; species Artemisia annua. Next base: position 8,849 of record LBNU01000921.1, on the reverse strand, counting down.
TGCTACAAAAATATGGAAGTATTTTGAGCTTTGGATTTTGGAGTACGAGTCACAATGTATCTTCATCTGTGGCTCAATTATTTGCTTGTTACTGTATTATCAGTATTGCATGATACAACCCTAATGATGCTACAAAACACTAAACTTTAATCTAATCAACTCTCAAGTGCTTTGGGACCATTAGCCTAATATAATGTAGTGACTCGATCGATAGACATGATATATATACGTGACACAATGCCAGTATATACCACATTCGTTTAGTTTCAAGTTATTGTTAGAGAAAGTTTTATTAGCTTAATTTACCCCCTATAATTGGTTTAACATTCGGCAAGAAAACTTAACTAGTTCAAAATGACTAGGCACACATATAAATGTTATTCGTCATAGTATCTCATCTCATCTCAATTATATGAAAAAGCATTCAATAAATTATAGTTGAAGACCACAAAAATGCCATGCTTCTTTGTCTTTCAAAAGAAAAAGGAAGTGATATGATAAACGGGACCAACTTCTTTTCTCAACTCAAATACGATAAATCAGTTGTTGAATACATACGATTTATTGGTATGGGCCTTTCGGCTCAAATTCTTCTTCGATCCACCACCCTATCTCGTTAAGATTTCCGTTTTCCCCAAACCCAGGTCGAGTCATAAAATGAAGCTTACATTTAACAAAACATCTACATCTGCATCCCATGTCGAGGTGGAAATCAATTCAATACTTATGATCGAATAAGTTGATATTAGTTGTAGCGTTATTAAAAAAAAAAAAAAAAAAAAAAAAAAAAAAAAAAAAAAAAAAAAAAAAAAAAAAAAAACAAAAAAAAACGAAAAAAAACTAAAACAAATATACAAAAAAAAAAAAAAAAAAAAGTTACTGAGCCATAAAGGCATAAAGCATTGATGCATTACCGTAACCAAACATTATAACTTATCACAATTTACTTTTCTGAAAGGTACAATAAGTGAGAGACAACAAACCTAATGATCACGAAGCACATAGATTGAGCACGCAAAGGTGCAACTTATCGTCCACGCATAGAGCACAAGTTACTTTAGTGGAATGTGGGTCCAAAAACCCATCTAAATCTTGCGTACATTGTACTACCACGAATTTTGGTAGGGTTTCTACATTAGTATTAAGAGCAGATGTAGCCACTTATGCTAAAACCTAAAACCAAAAAAGGGTATCACGTTATTCTACTTCAGTATTTTCATTTTTTACTTTACTTATCACTCATAGACCCAAAATCCCCCTCCCTAGTTATTCAAATCAAAACCTCACTTTTAAGACTCACCATATTCAATTAAAACACAAAAACACAATTAAAAAAAAAAAAAAAACAAAAAGCAAAAGGTCATATCTTTGGCGTAAGCCACAACACTCATATCTTTGGCCCTGCCACATAAGAATGGCGTGGGCGTTGCGTAACAATGCCCAATGCTCTAAAGCCAATTTAGGCTTATGGTCATAAAACTCACTACCTCCACATTAGCGTCACACCACCAAATCCACCACCAAACAGGTGTAATGACCACCAAACCAAACATATAAAAATGCATCACTTTATACAAACATACATCACAATATACCCCACAAACACACACAAATAAAGTGCAACTCCTTTGGTGGTCTACACCACTAGACTTTAGAAAAAAAATATGAGATTGTGCATTGCATTGGATTTGAAGGGAGGTAATGGTCACCCGGCGTAAAAGGTGGAGGTGGTGGGTGGCGGCTTGGCTTTGGCTCAAGCCAAATCCTTGCCACATATGAATGGTGTGTGTTGTTTTACAATACCCAACGCTCTAAAGCCAATTTAGGCTTATGGTCACCAGACTCGCTGCCTCCCCATCAACATTACGTCATCATTCAGCATATCATCAAACCCACCACTTAAACAAGTGTAATAGTCATCACAAAGCCAAACATATAAAAATACATCGCTCTATACAAACATATTCCACACTATATCCCACAAACACAAAAAAAAAAAAAAAATAAAAAAAAAAAAAATAACCAGTGTGCAAAGCCTTTGGTGGAATGCACCACTAAACTTTGGAAAAAATAAGAGATTGCGCGTTGGATCTGAGAAGAGGTAATGGTTACAGGACGTGAAAGGTAGAGGTGGTGGTGGTGGTAGACCATCTCCCATGACACCTTACCGTTAGCTAGGCTTTTTCTTTTTCATATTATCAACTTCGTACTTATAAACAATTTAGTACTCCATTTAAGTTTATCACTTACAAGAGAATTTATTTAAGAAACAATTTATTTGGTTGTCCATAAAAATTAGTTTCACAAAACTTCATTATAAACACTTATTTGGTCGTTTATGACGTACTGGTACTAAAACATGTAGTTCCATGTCAAATATGTATATATACTGACTAGACTATACAACAAAACTAGTAGACAAAAGAAGGTAAATGAAATTATGACAACAATTCCTTGGTTTTTATGCATAATGTAAATAACACACACTCATGATCCATTATATATGTGTGTGTATATCACTTGATCTTGTAAAATAATCGGTACTTAACTTAGGTAGACACCTTTACACGACCTCATTAATATTTATTAGGAATTTTTATGCTGGCATCATTTTTTTGGCTTTACAGTAACTAAGGTGGTCAGGTCGCGTTTGTTGTTTCAAAAATACTTATTAACAATCTTTTAATCTAACTCATTCAAAAGTAGTAAGATGTTCGGCCCAAAAAATGTGTTTGTTTTTTTCATGTTATTAAGAGGCGGTAAGAGGCAGTCAGTGTTAAGTGCATTTTTTTTTTTTTTTTATGACCGTTAAAAGGTAGTAAGAGACATAAAACTTTTTAAACTAGATGGGAAGAAGTTTCTTAACACCTCTTAATGTTTATTTTTTTTTTCTTACTTTTTTCTTTTGTTGTATTATTATTATTATTATTATTATTATTATTATTATTATTATTATTATTATTATTATTATTATTATTATTATTATTTATTTGTTTCAACTTTGTCTTTCGTATTCAAAGAATAACGACAAATTTTCAGTTAGATAAAGAATGTAAAACATGACAATAATTATGAGACAATTCCTATTTAGTTTAAATTGGAGAATTCGGTTTAGCAGACTCATCTATCTCAACTCTAACACAACCTATTTGAGTTAATCGTTTTGAAAAGTTCAATTTAAACCCCGGCACGCTTCTTTTTGTCAAATACACATGAAAATTGTTTTAAATACTTCTTACTTTTAATTAACTATATTGTAAAATTTGTTTTTACATTTAATAAAATTTATTTTTCGCGTGCATGTAATCGTTTATATTTAAATTGTAAAAACTAATTGCTTAACATATTCGGACATTTTACAATAACAAACTGTTTTATTTGAGTTATATTCAGATTTCTCAACACGTACACTTATTCAGATAAAGATATAACCAGATTTATATTTTTCAACCACATATTCAGATTCAGATGTGTAAATCATATTCAAATTGAAAGCCTCTTAATAAACATAAAACACATAAGTTTTTGACTTAACAATAAATAAATAAATAAATAAAATAAAAAATAATAAATAAAAAAAACTAATTTAAATATTCACTACATCATGTATAATTACTACTTGTGAGGGTTAGTCAACTTTCATAAAAGAGAGCTTTATTTGACCCTTAAATTTTAGTCAGTTTAAAAAGTCAAATAGCAGTTAAAAAAATCACTTGACCAGAAAGCTAAGTTACGTCTATAAAACAAAGTAATTTGGTGGGATCTGATACCACCCAATACAAACGCTGATTCATACTCCAAATCGAATCTCTTTATTTTTTTCTCACCTTTTTCATTGTATATAACACAATAGCTTGCCCAAAATTCATAAGCTCAATTCGAATTCATTCAACAATTTAACAATGTCTCAGGTAAGTCTCTCTATTACTTGTCTTTTGTTTTTTTTTAATTAAACAATCAAACTAACTGATACTATACAGGCATGTAGCTAGTTTGAATTATGGTAGTTTTTTAAAGTCATGCTATAAATAATTTTCTTGCTATAAGTAATCGTCAATATGATATCTCGTATTATATATGTGACAATATTAGCTTATGGTTCTCAATTCTGTATATACAACAATACATGATCCCACTGATGCGTCGGGTACGTGAGAGGTATGATGTAGATCACAGTCCTACCTCTACGGAAAGTTTATAACGTACTGCATGCTTGAGTATATATCAACTTATGATTTTCATTTACGTATTTAGTGAGGTTATATAGTTATACGTAAGTTTATAGGCAGTTTCATGACATTAACTTAAGAAATGATTTGATTTGCAATTTAGACCGTTGTTCTCAAAGTTGGCATGTCATGTGGAGGATGTGTTGGTGCCGTGAAGAGGGTTCTTACTAACATGGAAGGTTTGTACTTCATCATTCTATGTCCTCTTCTAAATTTTTCAAGTATTTTTACATTAATTAAGTTATATGTGTGTAAGTATGTATGTACTGTAATGTTTTTGCTAATTACCCTAACTTGCTAGAGCTGGTCTAGTTTAAGGATTTTTCATAGTCTCCTATTAGAATAAACTCAGTCTTTTAGATTAATTAGTTGTATCAGAATTTATAGGTTTAAAATCATCAATTGTTAACTAACCTACTTTAGGCTCCACTACTAGCGTGCATATATATGCCCATGATGTTCTTAGCTAATTTTATTATCTTGGAAAAAAATTATCTAGTTCTACCTAAAAAAGTATTGATTCTAGAATTTTAGTGTTGGGAATCACTTTTTAGTTGATTGATAAAGTTCATATGAATATGATACCTTTCACAAAGAATCACATCCTCTTATGTCTTCCAATACAAAAATTATGAGCTGTGTGAACCACATAACTTTAGCTTTTCTTTCGGATCGTCGTTTTCAGGAATCTAGATACCAATCTTATAAAGCAAATGCTAAAGACGTGATCACATATAAAAGTGGCCAACTTTGGTCTAATAGTTATATATGATTTAAAAAACTCATTTTAGGATACCAATCTTAATCAAATTGCTAAGATAATCTGTCCAATTAAGTTGCGCGTAAAAATTGATGACGTGGAAGGTGGCGTGTGAGTAATTAATTTTAGAATTCGTGTTGACGTCACATGAAAACCGGATTAGTAAGGTCATTAAATTTTTCTAAGAGTTTGATAGGTCTTTTTTGCCTACAAATGTTTGGTTTTCCTAGAATGAAATTAAATCAAAGTTACTTTTGTATAAAAATTGGCACAAAATTTGGTGTTGATTTTAGTATCTGACAATTAATCCATGTTTAGGAGTGGAAACTTTTGATATTGACCTCGAGCAAAAAAAGGTCACAGTAAAAGGAAACGTAGAGCCAGATGCAGTTTTCCAAACCGTTTCCAAAACTGGTAAGAAGACTGAATTTTGGCCCAAAGAAGCATCATCATGTTGTTGTGGACCGAAAAAGGCTGCAGAGCCTGTGGCTGCACCATCTGGTGAAGCCGTAGAAGCAGTTGAACCCGTGGCTGCAACTTCTTGTGGAGCCACAAAACCAGCTGAACCTGTGGCTGCACCATCTTGTGAAGCCACAAAACCAGCTGAACCCGTGGCTGCACCATCTTCTGAGGCCGAAAAGCCAGTGGAACCAGTTTCTGCACCACCTTCTGAAGCTGAAAAGCCCGTTGAACCAGTTGTTGTTTGATATTTAAGTATGGGTTTTGGTCTATTGGAATTTTAAATATATATTGATATGTCATTAGTTGTTGGAGTTGTGTGTGTAAGTTTGGGACTTCTATGATTGTAAAATTTGGCCATTGGAATAACTTTGGCACTACAATAAACACAGAACCTGGTTACAAAAAATAACAAATGGTTAGCTAGTTGTTCGGTTCGTTACAAATCAAAATGCCATCAAAGAATGCAATTTTTATAAACTTATACAAATTAAACATGTTTCAACATTGCAAGTAAAATTAACCATGAAAAAAGTACAAACAAAAGCAACAATTTCGGTGTAGTGTTTGTGACTAATAATAGTCAACATGATCATCACAATGCTCATTTTGTGCAACAAAATCTTTGAAAGAGACGGGTTGAGGAACATAAGGTGGCGAAGCCCCACGCAGAAGTGCCCAATCTACACCATGAAAGAACGGATGGTGCTTGATCGAGGGTGCACCCTTTATGGACCCAATTCGCTTAGCAGGTTCCTTGATCAACAGTTTCGTGATCAAATCTTTCATCACTACTACATAAAACATTTTTTGGTACGGTATTTTGATACGGTTATGAGAAAACCGTAGCAAAATCCATTCATTTGACGCGGTTCTTAAAAAGACCGTACCTAAAAACCTTCATTTTGTTTTTTGGTACGGTTATTTATAAAACCGTACCAAATAAGAGTTATTTAATACGGTTTATTTACAAACCGCACCAAATAAAAGTTATTTACTACGGTTTTTTACAAACCGTACCAAATAATATTTTCTTTTCTCACGGTTTCGTCCAAAAAAGGTAAAATTGTTAAATTCATGCTCAATTTAGGGGTGTTTATCGGTTCGGTTCTCGGGTTGTTCAGTTAATTTTTTTTGTTCATATATTCGGTTTAGGGGTGTTTATCGGTTCGGTTCTCGAGTTGTTTATCGGTTCGGTTATCGGTTGTTCATATATTTTGTTTATCGGTTCGGTTATCGGTTCGGTTCTCGGGTTGTTCATATATTTTGTTCAATTTAGGGGTGTTTATCGGTTCGGTTATCGGTTCGGTTCTCGGGTTGTTCAGTTAATTTTTTTTGCTCAAGCGTAAAAAATGTTTTTTATATATATTCGGTTTTCGGTTTAGACAACCAAAACCATATCCAAACAAAAAACCGAATTTTTAGTTCGGTTCGGTTCAAGTTCGGTTCGGTTCGGTTTTCGGTTTATTACCCGAACCATGAACACTCCTAGCTCTATTTACCAATTTGTTTATAATTTCATAAATTTCCGCTATATTTACCAACAAGTTTTTGATATTTCGTTGAATTTTTTTTTATCAGCGTCTCGCTTTCACTCGTAAATAGAATAATAATGAAATTTACCAATGACTTTTATATCGTTGGTACATTATTGAACTACATACAAAAAATTAAGAAACTATCGGGCCACACATACTAGAATTCAAAAATACGAGAACGATACTAGAACGCCAACATCCATCCCTCCACCTGGTCGCTTCTAGATTTAGTCACCTCTCCAACATTTGCCTTACACAATGCATGTGATAATCTAAACACCTCAGTGAGTGCGTCAATACTATCCTTAAGTATTGGACATCCATCAAAGTAATCGATTGCGCTATCTCGATCTCCTAACGTCTCACTATGAAGTTGTGCTACAAAACAAGGTTAGCGTACAAGCACGGGGTATGACGACAATCACTACATCACAACCACAATGAACAATCACAAAAATGTCAAGCAATAAATGAGATCATGGCAAGACATAAGGCACACAAACTATGTAACCTCGTTTTATTATAAGAAAACAAGGTAAAATTTTGACTCTTATGTCAATTAGTCCTAAAATCACAAAATAACTAAGAAGAGAAAATAAGATAATCCTAAGACATACTATGGCTTGACTATAAGTCGACACTTAGTATGGTGGGTGTGCGAGTGGAGCTTGAAAGTGGTGTTGGATGTAGGCAAACATCACGTTGACTTTCCCACTAAGCATAATGATGTGCTCACGGTTGTGGTGACAACACATGCAATGGTAGTCATGTAGTTGTCTTTGGTAGTCATAGGTTGTGGTGACTACCCTAAATCATTTCTTTTTGAGTTTTAGGTACTTGGGAAGCGTTTGCTGGAAAGAATGCACTTTGGGAAGCGTTTGCCGGAAAGAATGCATTTGCTGGAAAGAATGCAACCCAACTGACTGGAGATCCTAAAGTCTAGGTTCAATAGGACAACCAACTTGTATAAATTGAGGTCATTATGAGGGAGTGTGAATATCATTATGAGGGAGTGTAAACATAACTATGAGTGGTTGTTGAAGATTCCACCTCAGCATTGGGCAAGATCACATTTCTCAGGTATTATATGAGTTCAATTAGATGTTAATTTTTTTACTAATTTAATTGTGCTAAGTAAAACTTATGTATTAAATAGGGAGATGTAAATCAGATGTGTTGGTGAATAATATGTGTGAAGTATTTAATGGAAAACTGGTTGGTGGTAGAGATAAGGCAATCATTGGGACTTTAGAATTTGCAAGAGCATATCTTATGAAGAGAATTGTCAATGTCAATAAGATGATTGCTAGATGTGATGGTCCACTCACACCCACTGCTACCAGGCTTTTGAGAAACAGTTGTGATGAAGCAACCAAGTACACAGTCAGTTGGGGAGGAGGTATCTATTACCAGGTAAGTGGTCCATTCCATGAGGGGAGGACTAACGCTACATCAGGTTTGCCAATTAAGGATGGACGGTAAACCTTTTTTGGTCAAAGGACGAAACTTGTTGGTCAACGTAAACTACAAGGACGAACGGTGTAATTTAGTCTTTAAACATTTATTTTTCCCCAAATTCGTTATTCACTTGTGGTACATGCATATACGGAGTACTCCCTCCGTCCCAATTTATTTGTCCACTTTTGACTTTTGAAGTCTTTCTTTTACAACTTTGACCTCAAATATTCTTTTGTGTGTTGTATAATACTTTATGCAAAATATATAAATTGATTGAGTTTTAAATGTATTTTCATTGGGTATAACTTCCATCAAGTATTATATAACATAAATAACACAATTTAAGGTCAAAGTTGAGAAAGAAAGACTTCAAAAGTCAAAAGTGGACAAATAAATTGGGACGGA
>LBNU01000915.1:48227-85733 GCA_014162995.1 Artemisia annua | reverse complement strand
GGTGTCTAGGCCATCTTCTTGTGTAGTCTTATATTCCGGACCTAGTTGCAAGCACTCTTTGTAGAAACCAAATATTCTACTCATAACATAGTCTACTCCTCTACGTCTATCCTCATTATTCCTATAGTAGACCGCTTGCTTATGCTCTTTCTCAAGGTTTGATAAACACCGGTATTGTTCTATCTTATAGGGCATTTGGTAGGCTATCTCATCGGTCTCATCCTTGAATCTAACTATCCCTAGGGATGGGTCATAATCCATTTTAGAGGCCTCAACAAACAGTTTTCCAAATACTACTTGAGTTAAACAACCATCTATTACCGGACGAATATCCTCTACAATCACAAAGTTGGTGATATGGGTGAAGTTTCCTACATACACATGTAATCCTTTCATTCTTCCTACGAAGTTACTAATCCAACCCTTGTTAGGAAATATCCTAGGTCCAAGTTGCTTTTTCATTATCCAATTGTAATGGATCCTAGTCATGATGTTTAAGGGGGATTTAGGGTCAATGTAGGCTTTCCACACATGCACATGCCCAATGTTGCATGGTATGTTGATATTGGATGGGTTACCCGCTTTGATGATTGGATTACCTAGGAAGTATGGTGTCTCGGGGTCATCGAATAAATCCTTATGGTATGCTCGTTCTTCCTTGGTGGGCAACCTATCGAAGTCGTTCTCTACCTCATCTACTTCCTCTACTTCGCTTTTCTTAAATTCCTTATCAACCTCAACTTCCTTAACCTCATCCATAGGTTCCATTTCTAGTCTAACCTCATCCTTATCACTTTCTTCCTTATTCTTATCGATTGGCTTGATGGTGACAACGTTGACGAAGTGGACATGTTTGGATGAAGAAGGGTCTTTGACTTGGGGTCCGCTATTTGTGTTCCTAGCGTCCTTATGTGGAGGTGATAGCACTTGGTTATTGAGGGCTTTCAATAAGTTGTCAATTTTATTGGTCATCTCCGCTTGTTGTTGGTTAAATTCGGATTCGAACCTAGCTATTCGAGCTTCTTGAGATGCCATAAATTTGGACATCAATCCTTCAAGATGATTGGTACTACCATAGTTGTTGGAAGGATTGTTATTGAAAGTGCGGTTTGAGGATGAACCGCTTGATTGGAAACGATTAGGTGGGTTGGAAGAATTTTTTTGGGGCATGTTTTGGTTTTGCTTCCACCTAAGGTTTGGGTGATTTCTCCATGAGGGGTTGTATGAATCACCATAAGGGTTTGGCTCGGGTTTGAAAGTGTACCACTTGTCTCCCGCTCCGTCAGTATGCGAGGATGCGTTGTCCGCAAAAGCTTGTTCGGGGAGTTCCATGCAATCACGAGTGTCGTGGAGACCACTACAATACTCACATGAAGAAGTGATTTTGTTCACTTGGCTTGAAGGTTTAGGAGCTTCGTAGGATTTCATTAGATACTTGACTTGGTCCTCAAGTTCCATGATCCTACGGTCAGAAGTGCTTGAATTATTCGAAGGCAAAGATATTGCCTTGACCATTTTATTCAAATCACGGGGGTCATTCCAACTTTCGTTGTCATAGAGAGCAAGATCTTCTAGGAGATCCCATGATTATTTTGCACTTAGATCACGTAGCTTACACCGGCCGCTTGGTCAATGGTTTGCCTCGTGGGGATATTGATATGGTCATAGAAGATTTGGACTTGGAGCCAAAGATCTATGCCATGGTGAGGGACTTTTTGGAGTAAGTCCTTGAATCGAGTCCATGCCTCGTAGAGGGTTTCGCCTTGACGTTGTTGAAACATCAAGATATCATTCCTAAGCTTGGTAGTCCTTCCCGGTGGGAAAAACTGAGCAAGGAAACGAGTTGTGAGATCATCCCAAGAGGTTATGGATCCTGCGGGTAGACGCTCTAGGCACTGACTAGCATGGTCTCGCAGAGAGAATTAAAAGAGACGCAGTCGGGTCGTCTCCCGAGTTTCAACATCAAGGTCTATGGAATCTACGATTTTAAAAAAGTCCTTGAGGTGTTGATTTGGATCTTCGGAACGAAGTCCATGGAAAGCGCATCCGCTTTGCACCAACCGGATGGTGTCGGATCGCAAGGGTGACACATTGGCTCCTTGAGTGAGCTCAATGGTGTTTCGATAGCCATGGTGGCTAGGACGGGAGTAGTCTCCTAAGGTACGGGCTCTAGGAGGTTGGTTTTGTTGTGGTGGTTGTTGTGGTGGTGGGTTGTTGGGATCAAGGATATTACCACCATCCATGATGTCGGATGGTAATGGTTACGAATAAAGATACGAAGAAATAAGATAGACTAAAGAAATCCTAGAAAAATAAAATAAAAATCTCACTAGAAAGGAATCTAGTGAGTAGACCTAATAAAATAAAAATTCAACATAAACAATAACTATTCCCCGACAACGGCACCAAAAATCTGATGCGTGGTTTTGCGACTTTACAACAGGTTTTACCTCTCAAGGGATCTTAAGAGGCTTGCAATCCCCACCAGGCAGTGTACCTGACCGATGTAGTATAGTGTAGTGGCAAGTACCGGGGGATTGATCGTTCTCTAGGGGAATAGTGTCGTTAGGATTGAAAAACTACTCTAATAGGTCTAAGGGTGAGGGAAGATTCTTTTTGTATTTTATGTTTTTAGGAAAGCAAGTAAAATTATCTCGGGTTTGAAGGAGTGGGCGGAATTAGTTGCTAGTCAACTAACCCAAATAACTACAAATGCAAATAAAATAAAATAACAAGAAAATAAATGTTTGTGAAAACTATATGGAGAGAAGTGTGTTTACTTAGATTTCCTTACTCCCTAACTATCTTTTACCGATTGATTAGTGTGTATTAATTGCGTGGATGACGGATTGTATTCCTTAATACCATTCGTAGGGGTGTGTACGGACTTCCCCTAACTCTATGAGATCCTACTTCACTCCTATGTCGAGCCGGCTAAGAAGCTCCTAACATGGGATCACTAGAATTCACTCATGCATTAAATACAATCAAAATAACCTTAGTACACCTTGGTTCATGTTTCTTAAGACGTTCAAGCATGTTACCAACCGGAAGTCTGCCAGTTTTCTTAAGCCTAACATCGATAATCACCCATCCAATACAATTAATAACACACCATTCAATCAATAATCAATAGTTAGGTTTCATTAGATCTAAGCAAACACAAAGAAAATCTAGCCTAGCATGTTAAACAAAAGACAAGAACAAGATAGAATCAAACAACACATAGACATATTGAATGATTAATTGATAACTTATCTTCAATGTAACATGGAAGATCTCAAGGTGAAAAACCTTGAAAAAGCTGCTAAAATTCGTATTAGGGTTCCTCTCTAAAACGTTTCACACAATGAATGAAAATTGCGAATATATATATAGATATACAGATATGACGGCGTCACTCTTTGGGTTGTGACGCCGTCACCTCGCCGTGCTAGGGTTTCCTGGCGGCCTCTTGACGCCGTCCCCCTTTAAGTCCCAAAATTCCATTCTGGCTTATCAAGGAAAATCTTCACATCCACCTCCGTTTGTCTAGCTTGACGGCGTCACCTCCTAAGCTTTGACGCCGTCAAGGGTACTGTTCCAGCAGATTCAGAGACTTTGTCGTTTTCTTCACTTTTATGCTCCAAAAACGTCCAAAATGCTTCCTTTTCCAGATTTCTTCTCCAAAGTACCTAAAATGACAAAAGGAACGATTTAGGGCAATATTCGATCAAATAATTACGATTTAGGGCTTAAATAACCCCAAAAGCGGTACACTTTTCGCCTCATCAAATATTGTTTTCCTTCGAGCTTGAAACTCATCTAAAATCTTTAACTTTTTACCAGTTTTAAAATAAACTAGTTTTCAAGCTTAAGATCGAGCTTGATTGATGATGGGCGTGATGTGTCGTTGCGGTTTAGCAGTATTAATGTCTACTCAAGTTTTAAATTTATATTTAGCCGACTTATCAATAACACACACTTATCGAGCAGTGTACCCGGTCAGTATGAATATAAAGGTAAGTAGAGTGTCGATCACTAAGAGTGGAACATATTATCTAGTTTACTTAATCAGTATTTTAATATCCTAAGTTAGTTTTACAGTCTAATCTAACGAAAAGGGGTTTCAGCCTGAGAGACTGGCACAGTTTAGTTTTATTAAACAGTAAATAAACTAATGAGCACGAATCAGCAAATAGCAACACGTACACAGATAGATAAATAGAAGCAGAAGAAGGCCTGTCCTGATAGTTAAGCAGCTTGTCACTTGTTTTATTGCTAGTTTTATATGAAGCGTATCATAATCTAATCTGTCTCATTGGATCTCATTATATCGGCGAGTAAACCCTTAATGATCACTTATGTCTATCCTATTTATCCAAAGACATCAGCTAAATAGGCGAGGAACAGATATGGTAGCCCGCAGGCTCAGCTAGACACAGAGGTTATCAATGCACTAATATAAGTCACCAAAAATATCATCATATAAACTTTAATTGATGGGAAAGCAATTTTAAGGGGAGCAGTATGGTGGCCACAAGCCCATCAATCCTGATGAATTAAAGCGTACTATTACAATAAAACAAAACTACTTAATGAATTAAATACATGCAGGACCTTCTTACAGCTCTAATATCTTCGTTTGGGGTGTGTCTTGTGATGCTTGTTCGACTGAATTCATCTCCTTAGGGTTTTGTTGCACACGAAATTCGTATATGTCTTGGGGTATTTATAGTTTCTGTCAGAGGGTATGATGCGGCGCATCACATAGGTAGATGCGGCGCATGTACTTAACTTCGCGTGAGTTCCAAGATTAATATATTTTGGAATATTCGTACACCGTCTTTAGATGCGGCATATCTTGATCTTTTGTGCGGCGCATGTCCTTCAGTATCTTGGATTGTATCTGGTGAAGTCTTGATAGTGATACGCCGTATGTCAGAAGTATAATGCGCCGTATCTGGAGTAGAATAAGCTTGATCTTCTTCGTTGACCAAAGCTTCATATGCGGCGCATGGTAGAATTCCATACGGCGCATTCTTCAAAGTCAGGCAATGGTCTTCAAATTCATCTAAGTATGATATTGCGGCGTATCTGTTGATAGAGATACGGCGCATCTTCTGGATTTCAGTAGACTTTTGACATCTTGCTTGTTTTGCTCCATAATTCGTCCAAAATCGCCAAGTTTCACCAATTGCTTGTTTTTACCTGAGAATTACTAAAGTAAACAATTAAGTATCGATTCTCATTGATAATGTAACAAAACAAGTAAAATAAATAGGATAAACGATGACAATAATATGTACTTATTTGATGTCATCAATTGACTAGTTTATTTTTACGCCCCTTTCCCGATTTGACCAATAAACTTTACGTGAAAGGAACTCAACTATAACGGATCTTATGTTACTCTTTAACAAACTGAAAAAAATTCTGTTACAAACTAACCATTCAAACTATTTTTAGAAGAAACTAGACTCAATTACCTTCGAAATGACGGGTGGCACGACCCGTGACAACTTACGGTTTAAAAGATATGAATTTTTGAAAATCGATGAAATCTGCCAAAACCCATCCAGCCGAATAGGCTGGAGCCTTCTGGTTACCCGAAACCATTTCAAAATCTTTTTCCAGAAAACCAACTTTTCGGACTCGATCACCAAACTTTCCAGAGTACTTTAATACATCATAATATGTATAAATTTGGTCCAAATGACCCGCGGGAATGTATTTTACAAAGTGACAAGTGTTATGCCAAACACCCGTTTTGATCCGTTTTTAACTCAACTTTAACATAGCCTTACAACATACTTTAAAACCTGTAAATTGACTCTTAAACCATAATAAGGACTTAACATTTACAAACATGTAAACCAATTTATGACTCTCGGGGGTACAACATTGACTTTGAGCTCGGTATTCTACAGCTGAGCTCCTAAATACATTACAGCCTTCTAATATCCGGACCGCCGATCCTTATGCGTTAATCCAAGCATAGCACTTCACGAGCACCTACAAAATATTGATAACTATAACAGTAAGCGAAAATACTTAGTAAGTAAAGGCAATAATATGATATCATACATTACTTACACAATTAAGCATTCGCACATATCGCTAATAGCAGAGAATGGGCTTATCAATACTATAACATACGCATTAACACATTGACTTCATCTCTCTATCACTTGAATTCACTTAGCACATACCTTAACCATTCTTTCTCTAATTTACACTTAATAAGTTAGTTATGCCAAATTAACCATTGGTCTATAAATCATCCAACACCTTAGGCCACAAGTCTATCAAATCCTTAGCACAACATACACTAGTACAACAATGGTCTTTCGTCACACATGGTCGATTTTGAACGGTCACACGGTAACATTTTTACGTGACTAAATGTACCAGAATAAAATAAACAGCCACACTTGATCCGACTTGTGTGACCATTTCGGAATTCTATTGTCACACATTTGTGTATTTATGTGACTAGAGCTAACTGGAAAAAAAATTGGATTATTTAGTCACTTATAATTTGGGACGTGTGACGGATACAAATAAGTTTGAAACATTAGTCACACTATATATATATATACATATGTGACAAATATATGTCACACAATTAACAATGTGACCAAATGTTATATATGGTCACACTTTTTCTTTTATAGTTCAAATGTTTTATAATATTTCTCAAATTTTGACATCTCCCTCACATATTTTCATTGCTCCCGCCTACTTTTTTCCCCAAAATCAAATTTACTTTCACTGCTCCCCCGCCCACTTTTTTCCCCAAAATCAAATTTACATTTTCATTGTCCCTCCAATAGTAATCTAGGACACATGACCCACCATCCTCTTTCTACTTCTCTACCGCCAACCACAAACCCCATAACTTAAAAAATACCCACTTCTCTACACTTATCTCATCCTCTTTCTCTCTTATCTGTTACACTTGTATTAATCTTCTTCTCAATCACCATTGGGGATAAACTATATAGCCTCACTCCAGAACAGGTATGATTCTTCAGCTTCATTATTGAGATTAGGTCTTGATACGCGGGATTGCGACCACGCAACAGGTTTTACCTCTCAAAGGATCTTGAGAAGCTTGCAATCCCACCAGGCAGTGTACCTGACCGATGTAGTATAGTGTAGTGGTAAGTACGGGGGATTGATCGTTCTCTCACAGGGAATAGTGTTCGTTAGGTATGAAAAACTACTCTAATAGGTCTAAGGATGAGGGATGATTATTTTTGTATTTTTATATTTTTTTTAAAGCAAGTAAAATCTCGGGTTTGAAAGAGTGGGCGGAATTAGTTGCTAGTTAACTAACCCATATCGAGGACATGTCATAGGCATGTTTCTTAACATCATATATCGACCAAGTTTCTCCTTCTCCTACCGCTATTTTGGATCCCTTACAATCAATCATAGCACTAGCGGTGGCTAGAAATCCTCTTCCTATCAATCAGGGACATGTAGGGTCGCTAATCATATCGAGGACGTGAAAATCGGCTAAAATTGTCAACTTCCCTATGTGAACTACCACGTCCTTTACTACTCCTACCAGGTATGCTATACTTCCATCCGCTAAACCTATTATCACCTCAGTTTCTTCTAGCTTTCCTAGTTTGAGGGTGGTGTAGAGGGGTAGTAGAAGTAAGTTAAGGCTTGAACCAAGATCGACTAATGTGTCATAAGCCTCCGAATTACCGACCTTGCATGGTAGGACAAATAAGCCCGGGTCGTCTAATTTCTTAGGTAGCTTGTTCCGAACGAAGGCGGTCCCCTTGTCTCCTAACTTGAGCTTCTTCTCATATCTTTCTAAGAAGGCGTTATAGTAGGGGGGGGGGGCTCGCTCTAACACATCAATAACCGGACGTTCAAGGTGGAGCTCCTTGAATTCTTCGTCAAGGTTTTGAGTGGGAGGTGTTTCAACTATGTTGTTGACCAATTTAGTGTTGGATATCTTATTCTCATAGTCTTTTCGAGGGATTTGGGTTTGTTTGAAACACGTGCTCATGGCGTTGACCGAATAGTATTGTGGGCAAGAACTAGGGGACGAAACTGAAGAAATGGAGTTAACGTTAGTTTCGGGTTCTTGACCGTGTCGCTCGGGAGGGCTCCCATCTCTCGGTCATTGAGAACTTTCAACAAAGTGTCAATTTTATTGGTCATCTCGCTTTGCTTTTGTTTGAAATCGGCTTCAAACTTTGCTAGACGAGCTTCTTGAGATGCCATAAAATTGGACATCAATCCTTCAAAATTATTGGTACTACCATAGTTGTTGGAAGGATTGTTGATGAAGGTACAGTTCGAGTTCGAACCGTTGGGTTAAAAACGATTAGATGGGTTGGAAGAATTGGGTTGTTGTGCATTTTGGTTTTGCTTCCACCTAAGGTTTGGGTGATTTCTCCATGATGGGTTGTATGAATCACCGTAAGGGTTTGGCTCGGGTTTGAAAGTGTACCACTTGTCTCCCGCTCCGTCAGTACGCGAGTATGCGTAGTCCGCAAAAGCTTGTTTGGGGAGTTCCCTGCAATCACGAGTGTCGTGGGGACAACTACATAATTCGCATGAAGAAGTGATTTCGTTCACTTGGCTTGAAGGTTTAGGAGCCTCGTAGGATTTCATAAGAAACTTGACTTGGTCTTCAAGTTCTATGATCCTACGGTCGGAAGTGCTTGAATTATTCGAAGGCAAAGATATTACCTTGACTGTTTTATTAAAATCACGGGGATCATTCCAACTTTCGTTGTCATAGAGAGCAAGATCTTCTAGGAGATCCCATGATTGTTCCGCACTTAGATCACGTAGCTTACCACCGGCCGCTTGGTCAATGGTTTGCTTCGTGGGGATATTGATATGGTCATAGAAGATTTGGACTTAGAGCCAAAGGTCTATGCCATGATGAGGGACATTGTGGAGTAAGTCCTTGAATCGAGTCCATGCCTCGTAGAGGGTTTCGCCTTGACGTTGTTGGAACGCCAAGATATCATTCCTTAGCTTGGTAGTTCTTCCCGGTGGGAAAAATTGAGCTAAGAAGCGAGTTGTGAGATCATCCCAAGAGGTGATGGATCCTTCGGGTAGACGCTCTAGCCACTGACTAGCATGGTCTCGCAGAGAGAATTGGAAGAGACGCAGTCGGGTAGTCTCTCGAGTTTCAACATCAAGGTCTATGGAATCTACGATCTTAAGGAAATCCTTGAGGTGTTGATTTGGATCTTCATAACGAAGTCCACGGAATGCACATCCGCTTTGCACCAACCGGATGGTGTCGGATCGCAAGGGAGTGACATTGGCTCCTTGGGTGAGCTCAATGGTGTTTCGATAGCCATGGTGGCTAGGACGGGAGTACTCTCCTAAGGTACGGGCTCAAGGAGGTNATAATTTCAAGATTTATTAAAAGAAACCGAATGCTGATTCGCTACAACGAGCGGATAAATACAACTCGTTTAGCTATATTTCCCATTGTATTCATGTTAGCCTGCTTTGACTCGTTGAATTTAATTTCCCAATAACATCAGACACATATGCTCGAATATATATATCCGGCCGAATATATATGCATTTACATATGAGTGTATTAATTAATACATAAAACCGAACCAAAAAATTACTAAATAATAACAATATCAAAACTGTGATTTAAACCTATTAAAAATGAAATGTGATTTGCACAATTTATTTATTTATTTACTCAGATCAGTATACAAGTAATGTAAAATAACAAAATCATATAACCGTCTAACGTAGGAATTGGTTGTATTGATCAATAACAAATGTGCGTCACCTTGTCAAAATCTTAAATCTATAATCCAAAACTCCAATGATACCCGGTATTAGCTCCATTATAATAACGATAGCAATAAATGATGACAATATCACCCTGTGAGGATTGGAGTTATTTTCGTCCCATAGCTATAACAGTGAAATGATTTATCCTCGAAACATTTGTTCTTAAGAGCATCTAATATGATAAATTTTTTACAAATTTTTATACATTAATACATCAATAAATTTTATACCTTTTGATTTATAAACCTTCATTCACTATAGTATAAACCTTTGCAAGTTCATAAAATGTTTTTTTTAACAAATGCATTAAATGTATTGAATTTATTAAGAGGTTCAAGAATTAGGACCTCTTCATGCCACATAGACATGAAATGTATTGAATTTATAAAGAGGTTCAAGAATTAGGACATCTTCATGCCATATAGACATGAAATGAATGTCCACTATAGTTGAAATAAACATAAACCTCTTCATGTTTTTTAGACCTTTTCATAAACCCACCATAGTGGATGCCCTTACGCATCCTCTTAACTATAAGTTCACTCTACTTAATATTATGATCGATATCACTACAAATTAGTTTGTTACACCACTTCTAAACTATCTTATCAGGCTATTACGTAATCAAATAGTAAAAATGACAATGCTTATAAATTAAACTTGTTTTTTGTCCATATTTTGATGTCATAGACATGGCACGCTCTTTGCTAGGGCCCAAGTGTCATCAGTCAAAAACAGCAAGACGAAGTGGATTATGTAACAAGAAAAGGAATATATGTCAAATAAAATGACTGAATTAGCAAGTATTTTGATGTATGAAATGGGTCTTTCATATCGGTTCAACTACCAATTTAATATGAGACCTTTTGCTTTTGGTTTCTCGAAATTTTACAAAAAGAGTTCGACAAAACAATCGTGGAGCTAATATATTAATCGAATTCCTAACTCTTATGAAGAAGACGAGTAGAGTAATAAGCCTGAGTTAAAACAGTTCATTTAAAAGTTTAGTTATGCTTCTATAATGACTCACGTAACACGATGCTACCAAAGTCGCGATAAAAGCGAAGCTAACTATTAAAAAAGGAACATCTTAATAGGATCCAGGGAAGGTGAACAACGATGGTTCAACTAACTCAAGGCATGAAGGTAGCTTAGTTATTTAAGCATATAAATAAAAGCATACATTCCCAAATCCACAACATTCATTATACAAACCTCTTAAAAAGAATGTACTAGTCATTAACACTAAGCAATTATAAAGTACCAACTCTAGCAGGCTTCCAACGTAAAACATTCTAAAATTCTTGCAATGCCAATCAATCACAACATAAATGAGTAGCAGTTGAAAAACAGTTGAACCAAACCATCTTATAAAATGCACCACCAATGCAAGTACAACCTTTTCGATTCCGAATTATAGAATATGATAACTAGTTAACAAAATAATTAAAACAACCACNATACCTAACAGAGAGCACTTATCTCCTTCTCAGCCTGCTCATCATCCGAATTTGTATTTAAACTCTCGCGTCTGATATCACTTGCTGAAGGAATAATTATTTCATCCTTTATTTGCATATCTTTAGGACTTCTAACGAGTACAACCTTATCTTCATTCACATCCCATAAAATTATCACTCCATTTTGATATGCAATTAACACTCTGCAGATATAGAAAATTACCATAAAAAAAATATATATGCAGAGCATAACTTGTGTACTAATGTAAACATAAAAAGAAAAAACAAAAGGTTAAAAAATTTGCATGCCTCTTTCCAGAAGAACAAGGTTGAGGAAGCAGGCCCACAATAGACAATTGATCAGGTACTGGAATACCAGCTTCATCTGACAAATGACAATAAGATTTTTTATTTTATTTTTTTATTTATTTATTTATTTATTTTTTTAATGTGTGCACATTACAAACTTGACATTAGTTATTAGTTTTGGCTGAAAAGAGCTCTAGTCTTGTTCGAGCTCGAATAACTTAAGAAAAGCTTGATTGTTTGCGGCCCTGATAAAAGGTCAACTTTGGAGAAACTTACATATAATTAGTGCCAAAAGCTACGGAAAACGCGCTTATATTTGATTCCCACTGCAAATTAGAAGCTAGTCGCCTCTGTTCTAGATCCCAAACCTGTCAAAGTTAGAAGCAATTGAGTGAGGGTCTATGGTTAGTAAATGA
This sequence comes from Artemisia annua, assembly GCA_014162995.1. Classification (NCBI taxonomy): domain Eukaryota; kingdom Viridiplantae; phylum Streptophyta; class Magnoliopsida; order Asterales; family Asteraceae; genus Artemisia; species Artemisia annua. The sequence continues at coordinate 73,762 of LBNU01000915.1, read as the reverse complement.
AGCAATTCACCAAGACAAATAGTAGGTGAAGTGCTTCCTGTTACAGGATATAAGAGATTAAATTGCAACATCTAATTTATATACCTGCACTAGATTTTCATTTGAGACGCTCACCAAAAAACCTTGGTTTTGTAAGAATTGGAAGAAAACAGAAGAATATTTGTTAAACAGGAGATGATTTAATTCCCAACTTTGATAGCATATGTTTCATGCAAAAGAATTGATATTATGGATAATTTATAATCTACCATCCTATAATTTCTAGTAATTGAACTTAGGAAAATATGCTAGTATTATTTACCACAAGAAAGGTCTTTTAGAGTTTATTGAAGTGCTTATTTTTATCTGCATAGTAGGCCTTAAATGCATGTTCTGCTGATTTTACCTAAGGATTGAATTTGTGCATTTTAGCTTACAGACTTAGTTTGATTGTTATATTTGCTCTTCATTTACTAGTGTCATTGAGAATTTGTACCTGATTTGAGAATTGTTTACTAGTGCCATTGAGTTCGTATTTATGTAAGAATAAATGTTATTTTGTGCTATTAGTTTAGAGCTTATCAGACGCTTGTTTGAAGATTCTACTTAGTCAATAATTCACTAGCTTAATAAGTCTTTAGTTTTACTTTATTGATTGGCGTTCTTTCTTTCTACTGTTATAGGTATCACTATGGATAGATCTTGGATGTATCTTGCGCCAAGAGCTAGTTTAACATATGTAAATGGCGTGGAATCATTTTTGGACTTCGCTTTTCTGAAATCAGCTCGACATGGAATGATATTGTGTCCATGCATTGCTTGTCACAACAGATTTCTCAAAAATAGAGCCGAAGTGTCCAATCACCTCATATGTTCAGGTTTCCAAAAAGGATACTCAGAATGGACAGATCATGGGGAAAGTCGGAAGGGGTCATCTTCGAGTATAAAGGCAAATGGGGTAGAAGGAAATTATCAAAATGAAATGCATGGGTTATTGCATGACCTTTTTCCTAGATTTTCAATGGAAGGAAGCAATCAGGATATAGGTGAAAGGGAACTCGCAGATAATTTGGATATGCCACCAATACCGGAAATTAATGTCGACCCTGTTTTGAATGAGCAACAGAAAAAGAATAATGATGATAAAAGAAAGTTTGACGACTTGCTGAAAGATGTGGAGCAAAAGGTGTATCCAGATGCTAAGCACAATAAGCTCTCTTGTTTGGTACATTTGTATCATATAAAATGCCTTAATGGTTGGAGCAACAAATCGTTTTCCATGTTGTTGGAGTTCCTTCACGATTTGCTACCTGAAGGAAACATATTACCCAAAAAAAACTATCAGGTCAAAAAAATCATGGCCAAGTTAGGATTAGGGTATGAAAAAATTCACGCATGTATTAATGGTTGCATGTTGTTTTGGAAGGACACGGAGAAAGACCAAAGTTGTTCTGTATGTGGAGCTTCGAGATGGAAACCCATTCCCACCAAGGATAATGAGGATGATAATTCAGAAGATGTGGTAACTCCAAAAAAGAATAAGGCAATGAACATTTTACGATGGTTTCCCTTGAAACCCAGGCTACAAAGACTGTTCATGTCTTCAAAAACAGCGACTCTTATGAAATGGCATCATATGGAACGTGTAAGAGATGGCAAGCTGCGACATCCGGCTGATGCACTTGCATGGAAACACTTTGACGAGAGATATCCGGGATTTGCTAGTGATCCCCGAAATGTTCGTTTGGGTTTAGCAAGTGATGGTTTCAATCCATACAGAACGATGAGTGTATCCTATAGTATCTGGCCTGTTTTCGTCATTCCATATAACCTGCCCCCATGGTACATCATGAAACAGCCCAACTTCATTCTTTCTTTAATTATTCCTGGACCTAAAGGTCCCGGGAATAAAATAGATGTTTACATGCAACCGTTAATAAATGAATTGAAAGACTTGTGGGATACTGGAATTGAGACTTTTGACTCCTCTGTGAATGAGAACTTTTGCATGAAAGCTGCTCTTCTTTCTACTATTTCTGATTTTCCGGGATATGCCAATCTGTCTGGGTGGAGCACCAAGGGAGAATATGCATGTCCTTTATGTGCATTCGATAAAACTTCGAAATGGCTAGATCATGGTAGAAAGTGGTGTTACATGGGTCATAGAAAATGGCTTCAAGCAGATCATCACTCTCGTAGAGATACTCGGTCATTCGATGGACATGTAGAGTTAGGATATCCTCCCATCCCTCTGTCCGGAGATGCTGTTCTAGATCAATTACACGGTGTTGATTTTCTTGTCGAAAGTGTTGAAACGGGTCCTTGGAAAAAAAAGAGCATTTTCTTTAAGTTGCCTTACTGGAAAAACTTGCTGTTGCGACACAATTTGGATGTGATGCACATTGAAAAAAATGTTTGTGACAACATCATGGGGACGTTGCTTGGACAAGTGGGAAAATCAAAAGATAATCTAAATGCTCGTCTAGACTTAAAAAAAATGGGTATACGAGAGGAGCTTCACCCAAAGAATCATCCTCGGAGCAATAATATGTATATTTTGCCAAAAGCCTGTTATGAAATGAGTCGAGTTGAGAAAGATGCTTTCTTAAAAACTCTCAAATCTATAAAACCTCCTGATGAATATTCATCGAATGTCTCGCGATGTGTGCAACTGAAAGAAAGAAAGTTGATGGGGATGAAAAGTTATGATTGTCACATGTTGATGCAAGAATATTTGCCAATAGCATTGCGTGGAACCTTGCCTGATCATGTTAGCCTAATCATAATTGAGCTATGCGATTTCTTTAGGCGGATATGTCTAAAAGATTTAGGTGAGGCTGATCTCAAATTTCTCGAATCTCGAGTTTCTATAACATTATGCAAACTGGAACAAATCTTCCCTCCTTCATTCTTTACTGTCATGGTGCATTTGGTGATCCATCTGGTTAGGGAGATACGACTTGGAGGTCCTGTAACTTTTCGGTGGATGTATCCTATTGAAAGGTAATCATGTTTTAGTCCGTGTTATGCTATCATTTTAGATTTTAAAAGTTAACGAAAGTTTTATATATTTAACCTTCATTACAGGGACCTTCACACTCTTAAATCATATGTAAACAACAAAGCATATCCAGAAGGTTCCATAGCTGAAGGGTACCTCGCTCGAGAAAGCTTAACTTTTTGCTCTCGATACCTCTCCGGAGTAGAAACTTTGTTTACAAGACCCATAAGAAATGATGATGATGATGACCAAAATGAAATTGAAGAATCTAACTTTCTTTGTCCAGGACGGCCTTTGGGGCAACATGAGCATTCTCAACTATCTTGTAAAAGAAAGAGATTCCCTAAATGTCAGATTGATGAAAAATCTCTCAATCAAGCACATCGTTATGTATTGTTTAATGTTAACTCAATCACTCCTTTTCAAGAGTAAGTGTTCAATTGCTTCTGAGCTCAATACTTTGCTAGATACTTTCTATGTTAATCCTCTTTTTTATTACAGGGAGCATAAACGACTTGTCAAAGGGCAATATCGTGCACGTCGACTACCAGAATATGAACTTCAGAAGATTCATTGCCAAAATTTTACTGAATGGTTCAAAAAAAGGGTACTTTTCTTTTATTACAATGCAAATAGTACTACTGCGTTATTTGTTAGGCGCAAGATACTTACTGTGATACTTTTTAGGTTACACGCCTAGAAGAGCAAAAGGACCCACGAGTCACAGAAGAAGTTAAGTGGCTCGCTCGTGGCCCAAATAATTTTGTGAAAAGATACTCGGGTTATCTTGTTAAAGGTTATCGCTTCCACACAAAGGACCATGAAAAATTATTGAAAACACATAATAGTGGAGTTGTTGTTAATGTGGTCGATGCTTCAACTCAGAGAGTCGCTAATTACTATGGCAGATTAACTGATATTGTTCAGTTAAACTATTCTGGAAAATTAAGGGTCGTTTTATTCAAATGCGATTGGGTTGACATAGATAAAGGGTGCAAAACTGATGAATTTGGAGTTAAACTTGTGAACTTCTCGTATCTTACCCACAAAGGTGATAACTTACTTGACGACCCTTTTGTGTTGGCATCACAAGTTGATAAGGTGTTCTACACTCAAGATTCGAAGTTAGAAGATTGGATGGTTGCACGACATGTTAAAGTTAAGGATGCCTTCAACATGCAATGTGATACTGATGAGAATATTTTGAGTTCACTCCCTCACTCTAAGGACGTGCCTAACTTACATCGGGTTGGGGTTGATGTTGATGATGGAGTGGATGGTACACTGGTTATGGAGTCTCAAGAGGTAGAAGATGATGAAAATGAACAAGAATAATATACTTTATATCATTGGTTAATCAGGTACATCACTTTTCTTTAATCCCCTATTTGGAATGTTAATTTGTTATGTATACCTGGTTTTGGAGTCAAAGTCCTTGTGTCCTTGTTATGTATACCCTGGTAGGCAAGCAAAATTCTTGCATAATTTCTTCTAGTTTGGATGTCAAGTAAGATTTTGTCCAAAATTCTTGCATAATTTATGTTAAGTAGCTACAATGGCATTTGGTTGTTGATTCTTGTTTATGTATGTTCATCTAAGGTCAGTAGAAGTAAATCTCTCAGTTTTCTAGTTTAATTTGATCACTTGCTTTGAAAATTATTCAAGTTAGTTTAGTTTAGGGGTGTTTGGAATTGCTTGAATTTATATGTTATTATTGCTATTAGGAGTTAGGCTTTGTTGATTTATTGTCCTTAGGCTTATATCAGTTAAAATCAAGTTTTGTTTTGGTCATTTGCACAAGAAAAGTCAAAAATCACTTTGATTATAACCTACCGATTACTGATATACATGTAGAAGTGACAATCCTCATTTTGGTTTTAATCTTGTTAAAGTTGCTAAGAATTACTCTTATTTTATCATGATATATCATCATCAGTAAGATTTGGCCAATCAAACTTCACCAAAGTCAAATATTGCTCGAAAATTTTGAAAGTCAAAAGTTGCATACTCAGATTTTGGACAGATTTCGTAGCACTTTCTAGGATTCATTAGTGGATGAAAATCCAAAGTTTTTGTTAATTTGGAATCTTGGCCAGCTTGTTTATTCAAATCAAAAAGAAAATCACAATTTTCAAATCATTTGGTCATTCAAATTTGATGTGGAAGTTGCTTGTTGACTGAGAACCTCCCCTGCAAACAGATTTTTACCAAGTTTCAATTGACCATAAGTTGGTCAAATCTTAGCCTAAGGTTGTGTTCTTAGATGATTTAGAAAGCCCTTAAGGTATTCTTTAGGAAATTGCTTTTAGTTTTCCCCATATTGCTTATTTAGTGCTTAATTTGAGGTCTCATTTTGGCCACTTTTTCATTGCTGCTACTATTATACTCAGCATAGGCTGAGTATTTTTATCTTGTTTGTTGTTCTAGATTTTGTTGCTTGTTGTTGTTGTTTTGTGCCGTTATTCAGATTTGATAAGCTTTTGAGAGCTTATTTGCTGAATTGAGCTTATTGGTTTGTTAGGCTGCTGCTACATTTGTGTTGTTGTTCTTGCTTGTTCTTGACGCAATGACGCATATTATTTCTGGGATACATGATGGATATCCCCATCAACCCGCATAAAAGGAACGTAGAAAGAACTGTTTGCTATGGTTTTCGCCTACACTTTATTTACAGAAGTTGCTAACTGATGCCTGCATTTTCAGGTTCTGAACATGTGGCAGTAGAGGAAACTCAGGAAAATGACTTGGCATCTATGGAAATTGTATATAATCAACTTGTTCTATCATACCCCGTAGCTCGTTAGGAATCTTGTGCAACATCGATCTTATAAAACCACATTGAGGTGAATGGTATATATTTTTTGTCATCTTCATATCAAATGTGGTTCTAGTGCTTAGCATCTTTTCACTTAAAAATCACTTTCGATACTATAGACGATGCATCCAAATGAACAGAGTGTAAGACCGTATGTTTACATTGAAAACCCGTAGATGTAACTTATTATTGATCGATATTTAACGAAATCTTTACCTGGCACTAAGCTTTACACGCTTGCTGAAGGTATAGGTCTTCGTAAAGCTGAAAGTTTCATGCCCATTTGTGATTAGTATTTGGATAAAAGGATGTAATGTACGATTATTAATTTCCAATGAAATAAAGAATGGTTTGTTTATTTACATTGCTTTAATAATATATATCCTTGTTTTTGCATGTTTATATCCGTGAATAATTTATTATTCTAAACATGTTCATTGTTGGTTTATAATATGGGAATATTACAAAGGGAAGACAATTAGGTATTCAATGAATTGGATATTGGACTTATCCCAAACTAAATGATTTGACTTGTCTTAAGTAAATCATAATTAGTTATCCTCAGACTTGAGATGCCAGATAAGTGTCATGAATGTAGTGCATTTCTGTGAAGCAATCTACCGCTATCCGTAACTGGTAGTTATAAGGGTTGTTTTCAGAAGTGTTGCAAAATTCATGGGTTAGTCTCGTAGTCAAGAAAGAATTTGTTCCTTCAAATTTGTTTTGAAGTTTAATACTATGGGCCACTTGTTGGATTGACAAAATGTTTGCGTGGCCACGCCCAAATATGTTTTGGTAATTTTGTTCAATCATTGATAAACGAGAAACTGAATATTAGTAAAGATTTTTATCTTTGTTAATCAGAGTATTAGAAACAAAAGGATAATAATAACGATGAATCGTTAAGGGTTTTCCAGGAAACTCAGCTCGGTTTGAACTAGGGGCATTGGAGTGTTGCAAGACGCCGACCAATGTCATTTTACCGTTAATGTTTAACTAAGTGAGAGCTGTTAAATTTATAGTTAAATATGTTAAGCGAGTAAATGTCTAGAATCGAACACGAGACCTCGGGATTGCACACATTACAAACGAGAATAAAAGTATAATAATAATTATAATTAAATGTTAGTATATAATTATTATTTGAACACAAGTACTTAACAACCGTTAGTGTTTACCGTTAAATGACTAACGACCGTTAGACGAAAATAAGGAAAGTATTATTGTGTAATATTTGGGAAGTCAAGAAGGATCCGGAACACCCTCTTGGGTTGAGAACCGATCGGCCAAGGAATGGGGAGACCCAATCCTTGTCAAACTTGGACTCCAAGATATCTAAGTCTATAAATACAATTGGGATTTTTAGGTTTGAGATATCTCTTTACACACAATAATCCCTAAACTCTTCCTTCTTTTTTTCTTGGCTTCAAACGATCGACCAAGGGTTCCAAGGGTTCCTTGGATCGATTTTTTTATAAGAAAAATCTTTGTGTTCTTGTTTCTTGCAAAACCTTTTATTCAATTGAGTTTGTGTGTACAAGAACGAGGTAATTACTCACTATAGTAATTATCAAGAGATCGTTAAACAAAAAGGTAAGGGGTTTAACATTGATCTACATAAACCCTAATTAGGGTTCATCACTTGTTCAATCCCAATCAAGAATTACAATAGAGGTACGTTTTCTATTTACGTTTTAGTTAACAATTTATATGTTATACTTAATCCTTTGCTTCCGCTATTATGTGCTACTTTGTATTCTTATTTATATGATAGTCATGATACATAAATTCTAACAATATTATGATCGATATCACTACAAATTAGTTTGTTACAGCACTTCTAAACTATCTTATCAGGCTATTACGTAATCAAATAGTAAAAATGACAATGCTTATAAATTAAACTTGTTTTTTGTCCATATTTTGATGTCATAGACATGGCACGCTCTTTGCTAGGGCCCAAGTGTCATCAGTCAAAAACAGCAAGACGAAGTGGATTATGTAACAAGAAAAGGAATATATGTCAAATAAAATGACTGAATTAGCAAGTATTTTGATGTATGAAATGGGTCTTTCATATCGGTTCAACTACCAATTTAATATGAGACCTTTTGCTTTTGGTATCTCGAAATTTTACAAAAAGAGTTCGACAAAACAATCGTGGAGCTAATATATTAATCGAATTCCTAACTCTTATGAAGAAGACGAGTAGAGTAATAAGCCTGAGTTAAAACAGTTCATTTAAAAGTTTAGTTATGCTTCTATAATGACTCACGTAACACGATGCTACCAAAGTCGCGATAAAAGCGAAGCTAACTATTAAAAAAGGAACATCTTAATAGGATCCAGGGAAGGTGAACAACGATGGTTCAACTAACTCAAGGCATGAAGGTAGCTTAGTTATTTAAGCATATAAATAAAAGCTACCAATAGTTGGTTCAAATAAATACATTCCCAAATCCACAACATTCATTATACAAACCTCTTAAAAAGAATGTACTAGTCATTAACACTAAGCAATTATAAAGTACCAACTCTAGCAGGCTTCCAACGTAAAACATTCTAAAATTCTTGCAATGCCAATCAATCACAACATAAATGAGTAGCAGTTGAAAAACAGTTGAACCAAACCATCTTATAAAAAGCACCACCAATGCAAGTACAACCTTTTCGATTCCGAATTATAGAATATGATCACTAGTTAACAAAATAATTAAAACAACCACATGCTTGTTAGTTCAGCTTATGATGATGTATTGATGTGTTGTATAGTAGGTGGATGTGGGTAGAAAATGTGGTTTAACTTTTAAAGACTTTAAAGTTTGGTTGCACAACCAATATGCTGCTTCTCATTAACCGAAAAAAAAGAAAAAAAATATATATATATATATATATATATATATATATATATATATATATATATATATATATATATATATATATATATATATATATATATATATATATATATATTATATAGCTTAGTTTAACATTTTTTGAAGTCAAATTATGATGAGATCATTATATTATATATCTTGTCACATCACTTTAGACTTTCGAAAGTCAATGCTATATATTTGACTTCAGAATCCATATGGTTGAGTAACTAGCTGTAAAAAGTATATACAAATATTGAGAAGTGGCAAAAGAATTTGTATCAAGTAGAAAGTGACATGAAGGCAGACTTTAGAGAACGAAAACTAACAAGTTGAGGATTTTGGTATTACTTGTGCTCAACTTGCTAGTTGCTACATCTAAAATTGGTAAAATTGGAAGATAGGCAACGTGGAATCATTGAATCAAACTCATGATGATAACCGGAGTTGAGGTTTTATTATTTGCAGGCTAACTTTAAGTTGAGACGATAAACGTTCAACTAAAACTCATGATTCATACTCTCATGCATGGAAGACAACACGTAGGTATTTGCTTTGTGAGTCAAAGAGCTCATGTTTTAGGCTTTTAGCACCCATATTCATGCCATACATGGTTAGACACATTGTTATCATATAATTGGCATGATGATCATTTTTTAAGTTTTTATAGAACCTCATAAGATTCTTTTTTATTTTATCAGAATGTAAACATAATATGCATGATAAGGGAAAATGATTGAAAAGAGTCGAACTACAGATAAGACATGGTTTGGCCCAACCGCAGGTCCATAATACAGCACTTGAGTCCAGTCCAACGTTTTTGATTTGAAACTAATACTAAGATGTTTGGTTATCTTTTATAATTTATTTATACTTCGTTTTCTAAAGTATCGTGAGGTCGAGAATGCTTCAATCTTGTTCTATCATACCCCGTAGCTCGTTAGGAATCTAGTGCAACATCGATCTTATAAAACCACATTGAGGTGAATGGTATATATTTTTTGTCATCTTCATATCAAATGTGGTCCTAGTGCTTAGCATCTTTTCACTTAAAAATCACTTTTGATACTATAGACGATGCATCCAAATGAACAGAGTGTAAGACCGTATGTTTACATTGAAAACCCGTATGTGTAACTTATTATTGATCGATATTTATAATGGTAAAACCCTAGATGCCCTAAACCCACAAACCGGGCTTGGACCTATTTATTCCCTAATACTCCTCCGCAGTTCGAGCGGCGAAATCGCGAAAGCTCGAACTGGAGTAATAAACTAGACAAGAAACAGAAAAACATTAACATAATAAAAACTAACTTTAGTCGACTCGTAACAAAACCGTACCAACGGTCGACTTTAGTCGACTGGTACCAACGGTCGGCTAAGTCGACTGGTAACACAACCGTACCAACGGTCGACTTTAGGGACTGGTACCAACGATCAACTAAGTCGACTGGTAACAAAGCCGTACGAACAATCGACTAACAAACAAACAATAAACCGGATAAACCAAAGTATCCGTACCAAATCGGATAAACCAAAGTATCCTTTAAATAAAAAAACAAAAACATTTTTTTTTAATAAAACAAAAGAAAAGCAAATGGATAATATTATTTGGTTTCAGATCCCTAAGTAACTTCAGAACCTTATCCCACGGACTGTCATTCACATTCGTAGCAAATTCGCAAAACTACGTTGTATCCATCCCCATCTTCCACCATCAAACTAACCTATCATAAAAGCAACTGAAACATCAAATCTATACCACCCAACCATGACTACTAGACTACCAATCCGGAACCAAAATCTGAACCACTAGTGAACCACAACAAACCCGCGACACTACCAAAATCATGTGAACCGCGACCACAGTCACGCCTTAAAACTGTTTCCTGNACATTCGTAGCAAATTCGCAAAACTACGTTGTATCCATCCCCATCTTCGATCACCATCAAACTAACCTATCATAAAAGCAACTGAAACATCAAATCTATACCACCCAACCATGACTACTAGACTACCAATCCGGAACCAAAATCTGAACCACAGTCACGCCTTAAAACTGTTTCCTGAAAACACCACTCGGAAGATGTGTTTGATGAATAGACACGAACCAGAAAATGATGCAAAGATAGAGAAGTTTTTATTTTATTTTATTTTTTTTGGTGGTGGCGGCTGTAAGTTTTGGGGTAGGGTTTTTTAAAGCAGGAGGCGGATGTCTAGGGTTTAGAGGATCGATAAACCCTCTGATACCATGTAAGACCGTATGTTTACATTGAAAACCCGTAGGTGTAACTTATTATTGATCGATATTTATAATGGTAAAACCCTAAATGCCCTAAACCCACAAACCGGGCTTGGACCTATATATTCCCTAATACAAAGATGCATCTAATTTAAGTCGATGCATTTCAAGTATGTGGTTAGTTAATTCTCATTCTTCCCTGCCCTCAAGATGTAATAGTAAAGTTGCAACCGAGGAACAGACATGGAACCATTACTAAAACGAATCACAATAGCCCTTAACAACCCAATTAGCATCATGTAAATGGAATAGCAACTTTGAAACATAACATATCTATATCAACAGTTTACATTTAATTTGGAATAGCAACTTTGAAACATAACATACTAGCTTACATGTATACCCTTATAACCTTATTGAAAATTCGCCTTATACTTTACATTACGAGTTTACATTTAATTTGAAATAAGCAAATTAATTTAGCTATATACATAACATATCTATATCAACAGTTGAGAGCAAGACTGCACAAAACATTGTCGTCGTTCAATATGATTACACCGAGGCCACCGTGATCTCATATTTCCTCATGATTGGTGTTCCCGTTGCCATTGTAGAGTTGGTGACTACATCGGATGAGACCAATCTGAAGAAATAGCATTCCTAGCTTTCTGAGTGACAATATCACCAGACTCGCCAACCCCTGAAACCAAATGGGAGAAAGGATTCAAAGGATCTGGCACCTCTAATGCACCTTCCAACATTTTCACAACGATACTCATCACCGGCCTAGTCTCGGGCCTATATTGAACGCAAGAAAGAGCCACCTTAAGCATCCTTTTGACAACTTCTTGATCATTCTTCTCAATGCCACAAACTATCATCAAAACGTTCAATTTTTTTTTCATACAAGTCCCATGCCCATAACGGGAACCACTGTAGACTATCACCAAGAGTGGTATCCATATTCCTCCTCCTTCCAATGATCTCAAAAAGTAGCATACCAAAACTATAAACGTCACATTTGTGTGTAACTGGTTGGGGCATCCAGAGCTCGGGAGCAGCATAGCCAGGGGTACCCCGTCCACCTGTCATAGTTATATGAGTGTTGTCCCTATTGAAAAGTTTTGCTAAACCAAAATCGGCCACTTTAGCGCAAAAGTTTGCATCCAAGAGGATGTTGCCTGGCTTGATATCATAGTGAACTATTCTCTGCGGACATTCCTCGTGCAAGTATGCTATTCCTCTTGCTGTCCCCAATGCAATCTCTTGCAGCTTCTCAAACCCTATACTAGCCCTTCTATCAACTTTAAACAAGTGATGGTCTAAAGAGCCATTGACCATGAACTCGTATACAAGAGCTCTTAAACTCGAGTCAAAGCAAAATCCATAAAGCCTAACAAGGTTAAAGTGATGGGTTCTTCCGATGGTGCTAACTTCAGCCATAAACTGTTCCTCAATTCTCTTGTCTGAGGTCCCATTAAGCACTTTCACGGCTGCAGTTACACCGTTACTAAAAATTCCTTTGTAAACTGTCCCAAACGCGCCTGAACCCAATACAATTCTGAAGTTTGCCGTGGCTAGTCTTAGCTGATGACACTATAAGAAATAGGAGAACAGGTGAAGAAAACGATCCCGTCGACACAATGTCGACGGCAATATGCACAAAACGACAAAAAAACACGCTTGACCGAGCCCGGCTGCGTTGAATTTTTTGATTTCATACGATCCCGTCGACATGTCGACGGGAATATAATGGTCAAAATATTCAACCTCAATAATGGCCAAAACTTGGGTGCGAAATTATCCCGCCTTTATAATCCCGTCGACATGTCGACGGGATAATATAAATAACGAATTATTTCGTAATTAACGTGTGATTAACGTTAACTACGAGTTTGGTTTAAGTTTCCCATCGACATGTCGACGGGAATATAAAGTAAATATAAAATATGCTAAATTATTGGCCAATATCCATGGCGGGATTTTTCCCGCGTGTTTTGCCCCGTCGACATGTCGACGGGAGTATCTCCCCAAATATTTACAAGTATATATATTCTCACAAAATCATTCCCGTTTCATTTTTTACCTATATATATTCTCACAAAATCATTTCCGTCTCATTTTACACATACATTCTTGATTCTCACAAAACCAGTTTGTCAATTCTCACAAAACACACATAACAATGGATGGTTTAACGCTGGAACAGGAGTGGTCGAAGGCTCAACGTGCTGCTGAAGCTCGACGTGTTGCTGAAGCTCGACGTGCTGCTGAAGCTCAAGCTCAACGTGCTGCTGAAGCTCAAGAAAGAATGGGAATTTATTCGGAGCAGCCTGAACCAGTACATAGCTAAGCGCTACTCCGACAACAAGGGCTCCATGAAGAAAGCTTATTTTACCCTGAAGGGTGGGCCTGCGGCGGTGGATGTCGTACGACAAAACCCTCCTCCGATCGAGCCGTCTGTGTGGGAGGAGCATCTGAAGTTCTACATGCATGAGAAGACCCTGAAGCGAGCTGCGGTGAACAAGGAGAACCGAAAGAAGAACAAGGTGTACAGCTGCCACGGTTCCAAGTCATTGGCCGCTATTCGCCACAATTATGTAAGACACATTTTATTTTTATAAAAGTATTTTCCTTTTATAAAATTATTTAATTTTAATTATATATTAATTAAAATTTTTAATTTTATAAAAGTATTTAAGTTTAATTAAAAAATATATAGTGTTTGATTTGTCATTTTTAATTTGTTTCATCTTATATGCATGTGTATATACAGTATATGAACAGCAAGGACAAGCAGTACCCGTTACTCATCCAGAGCTTTTACGACACACATTGCGACGAGGATGGTGTTTGGTTGCAGGATGAGGCGCGGGTTCAGTATGTAAGTATCGTTTTTTATTATTTTTTTATTTTTTTATTTTATTTTATTTATTTATTTATTTCCCCAAACACGTACTTTAGTGATTCATTGAAACATAATCTTGTAATTAACCCTACATATATATTAATTTTCTCAATTGTTTTCAACTAAATAGGAGGAGATGGTTCGGCTGAGAGATTTGGGAGCGAATACGCCTGAAGGGGTGGCGTACACGGAGGAGCAGATACTTGCTATGGTTCTTAAGGGCAAGCAGTGGGGCCACATAGCCGGACGGGGTAGGGTAGTACCCGGCTTGAGGAGGCCACCGTTACCATGCACCCCGCCTCCACCTCCAAGTANTTTATTATTTTTTTATTTTTTTATTTTATTTTATTATTTATTTATTTCCCCAAACACGTACTTTAATGATTCATTGAAACATAATCTTGTAATTAACCCGACATATATATTAATTTTCTCAATTGTTTTCAACTAAATAGGAGGAGATGGTTCGGCTAAGAGATTTGGGAGCGAATACGCCTGAAGGGGTGGCGTACACGGAGGAGCAGATACTTGCTATGGTTCTTAAGGGTAAGCAGTGGGGCCACATAGCCGGACGGGGTAGGGTAGTACCCGGCTTGAGGAGGCCACCGTTACCATGCACCCCGCCTCCACCTCCAGGTATGTATAGTGTGATAATATTAATTATAGATTACTCATGACTCAATTTATGTATTGCAATGGTTGTTTTTAAATTTTGATTATTTCGTTTTTAAGTATGGCCGAGATGTCTGCCGAGCTTGCTGCAGCTCAAAAGAAGATTGCTGAGGCTGAGAAGAAGAGCCAGGAAGATGCTAAAGAACGTAAGACCATGAAGAAGACGCTCGATTTGTTGATGGGTTTTGCCTCGAGCAACCTGCAATGGTCCCAGTATATTAGTCAGGTGGATTCTCAGAATGTGAATGGCTCAGGCAGTGGAGCTGGCGGGAGCGGGAGCGATGATATCGAAGATTTGGATGGTGATGATGATCATGATGAATGAGTTGGGGATGTAGAGGTACAAACTTGGGTTATTTTGTGTTATACTTATGGTTGAAACAATATTTTCGCGATCCTTATCTTAGTATTTGTAGTTTAACCTTTTGGCGACTTGAACATCGTGGGTATTGAAACATTTGTGGATATGGCAGCTAGGTTTAGATATTACCACACCCCGTTTTGTAGACTTTATATGTTTTAATGCATTTTGAGGGTGTTTAGCAATAATTTCCAAGTGTTTTAGCCGATGTCGAGTTGTATGTGTTAGGACATGTTGATATTGAGTGGTTATAGCTTGTGTTGCATTTTGAGGGTATTACAGGTTTTGGTAGATTTTTCCGGAAAATTTTCCGAAAAAAATCTGGAATAATGCAGATATAGCTGCCTGCTGTTAGCAGGGTATAACCTTTCTACCGTCGACATGTCGACGGCACAAGAAAATAAAAAAATTAATATTTTAATAGTGCAGTCGACATGTCGACGGTATAATTAATAAAAAATTATTAATAGTTTAATAAACGTTGACCGATACTTTGACCCGTCAAATTGTTCCCGTCAACATGTCGACGGGAATGAATAAAACATAATTACCGGTTAATAATTAAACTGTTAATTACATGATCACTCCCGTCGACATGTCGACGGGAATAATTTGACGGACAAAAAATTCCTTTGACTGAAAGAAGAAGTGGGACCCACAATGTCGACAGCAATTGTCGACGGCGATGATGTTCCCGACGGGGCATCGGCGTCGCCATGCTCCAGTCGACATGTCGACGGAAGTGTATATTCCCGTCGACATGACGACGGCAAAGCCTTAAAAAAGTCGACGGGGAAGCCGTGTGAGAGGTGAACAATATGGGCTTTTCTCTTTCCATGTCATCTAAAAATTTCACCATGGCAAGTGGAATAAAGCGAGCATCATCATTGAATGGTTCTGTTCCCACGGCCACATTAGTTAGCGTTTTACTGAATTGTTTGCCTATAAATAAAACGGCACCTAGCTTTACCGCACCAACTGCAAATATAAACCATTTACTAATTAACAGCCAAAGTACTATATAAATATAAGTATATAACTAGGCCTCGTCAGTGACGGATTCAGGGATTTTTTTTTATATAAGCATATTAACAACCAAATTTTCCAACATATATATGTAACGTATCATCCAACCTGTAAACAATCTTTAGGATTGTCAGATCTAATAGATATAGTTGATGAACTTACCAACGAGAGCAATGACAACGAATACAACAACTGGAACTACAATCTCGGCTGTACTAAACTCGCTTGAGGGTGTACTACCCGTGCTTGACATAATGTTATAAAGATGATCGATTAAAACAGAAATGAAGGCTTATTGTAATTCAACAATTCATATAGCTAAAAGCATACATGAATTGTTTCTATAAGGAGTAATGATGTTTATTAAAAATATTGTTCGACTCTGTACATTGACATAATATCCCATGCTCGAGTAGTCGAGTGTACATGCAATAAATAATACTCGGTGTTTATGGTTGAACTAGTAAAATGACGACTTCATCGTTTACTTTTATATTTTGTTTTACTAAAACGCGTTTGATTTAGTTTGAAGGAGTAAATTGTTTGATTATGGAGTAATTTTTCATACTAAACATACGTTTGAACAATCATAACTCGATTTTTAAAAGGTTCGAGACAAAGCTCTAAAAAAGTAAACTAGATGGTTTAAACATTGGTAGCTTAAAAGCAATAGATTCGGCCTTACTAGCTAAATGGTGGTGTAGATTTTCGGTTGAAGAATATAGGCCTTGGCTAAAGATTGTCAAAAGTATTTATGGTGAAAATGGAGGTTTGATGGAGATTGGTAGGTTTAATAGACGCGGTTGCAGTAAGTGGGTAGATATAGTGAAGTTGGTGAGGACACCGAAAAAACGGGTGTTAATGTTTACTCCTCTTATGGAAAACTAGTCGGTAATGGCCGAGATAAAACCAGGTTTTGGTCGGATTCATTGACCGGGGGTGGAGTGGTTCTAGTAAAAAAAATCCTAGATTGTATAGGTTGGAATCTAATAAATGAGGGTATGAAATGGGATTGAATGGGTTTGGAGTTGGAGATGGGTGAGGAATTCGAGAGGTAGAGGAGAAGGAAAAATTATGGAATTGACGGCATTAACCAATTTTTTTGTACCAAATGTATTGCAAGAACACTCTCGGAGATGACTACTTGATGCTAATGATGGTCGATTCACGGTCAAGATGCTTATAGAGTTGATTGATGAGAAGATACTACCTTCAACGAATGGTAATCAAGAAACAAAATGAAACAAAGCAATCCCGAGGAAAGTGTGCATCATGATATGGAGACTTTGACAAAGAAGATTACCGGTTTTTTCATGGCTTCTTCGTATTGGTATAGATCTTAATTCAGTTTTTGTTAAATGACAAAGAAGTATTATTATTGACCGTGTTTTTGTGTGACTACATAATCAAGATTGCCTATGTATCCATAATAAACNTCATGATATGGAGACTTTGACAAAGAAGATTACCGGTTTTTTCATGGCTTCTTCGTATTGGTATAGATCTTAATTCAATTTTTTGTTAAATGACAAAGAAGTATTATTATTGACCGTGTTTTTGTGTGACTACATAATCAAGATTGCCTATGTATCCATAATAAACACATAGCTTAAAGAACAAGCAATACAAACACTAATCCTAAGGGATCCAAACCCACAATTATGTTTGGGCCAACCTAGTCATTTTACATTGTGTTCTCAAGTTGAGTAAAAGAGAAGAGAGTAAAAAAAAAAAAAAAGTAAAGAAAGTGATCGAAAAAGGTGGGTCCTTAACTTTCACCCCAATAATAGAGTGAAACATTTTAAACGAAAAATACAAGCACTTTACTCTCTTTCTCCTTCATCCCACTTTCTTTACTTCCTTGAAAAAACTCAAGAACAACACATATTTTTATTTAACTCAATTTTACTTTCTTTCCTCTCAAAATAAATCTTGAGAACAGAATTGTTAAGAGTCTTTGCCCACATTGTAGTAACAATACTGAATCATTGGAGCATTGCTTTGTCCATTATTCCACCTTCTTCGTCTTCGTGTGATGCAGGTAATTCAAATCGTTCTGTGGATTTTGATAGCAGCTGCACCCGACATATGACAGGCAACCTCAAACTATTAGGAAACTTTGTCTCAAATTTCATCGGCACTGACAGATTCTGGAATGATCATTTCACAACTATCAGGGGTTATGGAGATTATGTAAATAGCAACATCGAAATTAGTCGGGTTTACTATGTCGAAGGTCTTGGACACACCCTCTTCTCGGTTGGACAATTTTGTGATGACGATTTGGAAGTCGCCTTTCGATCAAAAATATGGTTTGTTTTTGACTTTAAAGGAAATGATTTACTAACTAGAAATCGTGGAACGAATCTTTACACAATCCTTATGACAGATTGATTGATTCATAACCAATTTGTCTGCTTTCCAACGCAACCTTGACTAAATCATGGTTATGGCACAAACGACTTTCTCACTTGAATTTCAAAATCATGACTGAACTCGCTAGATACAAGTTGGTCGACGGTCTTCCAGATTCAGATATTCCAAAGATCACCTATGTTCGGTATATGAACAAGGGAAGAGCAAAAGCGCAAGATTCCAGTCTAAATAGGAATTCAGTACACCTAGTGTGCTACAACTTCTCCATATGGATTTGTGTGGTCCGATGCGTGTGAAGAGTATTAATTGCAACAGTATATCTTGGTAATTGTCGATGATTATTCAAGATGGACTTGGGTTTACTTTCTTCGAAGCAAAGATCAAGCTCAAGAAATGATTATCACCTTTCTCACAAAGATTCAAGTTCAGCTAAAAAACATAGTCAGAACAGTAAGAACAGACAATGGAACTGAATTCAAGAATAAAACACTTCGTGCCTACTTTGAGAAAGTTAGAATCACACATCAAACATCAATCGCTCGTACTCCAGAACAGAATGGTGTAGCTGAAAGACGCAACCGGACGTTAGTGGAAGCTGCTAGGACGATGCTGATATTCTCTCAATTACCAGATTAATTGTGGGCTGAACCCTTTCAACTCCATGCTTTACACAAAACCGTTTAATCATCAACAAACGTCACAACATGATTGGAAAATGAAAGAACAAACATTTGAAGATGTTGATCGAAGGCAAGAAAGATAAGAGATTTATCCAAGATCACTAAGCATGATTGGAAAAAAGAACTAGCAAAACTATTACACAACAAGACTCAAGATTCAAGACTACAAGCTTTAAAGATGAAAGATCAAGGTCACAAAGAGAGATCTCAATGATCACCTCTTAGGGAGGATTGTTAGCATTAGAAGTGTTGATCATTAATGTAATCAAAGAGAGATCTCAATGATCGTCTTTTAGGGGAGATTGTTAGCATTAGAGGTGACAATCATTATCGAGTCAACAAGTATAGTAATAGGTTAACGTGTAATAGTTAGTCATTAGCTAGTCCTTTAACATGTAATAGGCTCGTCCCAAGATAAGGCCCATCATGGCCTAGTGTAAGAGATATATAAACCATCTCCTACACATGGAGAAGGTGTGGGAGCTCATAATATCAATGTTTATCATCTCCTAGCGCTCCATCTCTCTCTACCTCATTCTCTCTCTCTCTCTAGAGTTTATAGTTTTGTGTGTGATTCTTGATATAATATGGAACCTACAGTACCTAAAATGCGAAAAAAAAATTTAAGGTAATAATTGATCAAATATGTATGAGTTTAGAGGTTAAATGACCCTTTAAAAACGCACGTTTTAAATCATTAATTATCATAGGTGTCTAGCCAAGCACCCAAATGATACAACCCAAATGATATGCATTCGTTTACCCAGTTGGAGCTACCAACCCGGACGGGGGTGTCAACCCAATAGATCTATTCACAAAATTCGCGCTTACAAAAATTAATGGTTCATGATAATGGGACGTAAGGGCTAATGTGGTAACTTAGGCAATAATTAAATGTTTTATGCACTTGTGTCCGTGTGTACAATATATTCTCACCCCGAGTATTTCAAATAAGTATAAACATGTAAAAGCGGGGCTATGAAACTTACTTGAGTAAGTAATGTGAATAAGGGAATGATAAGTATGTTCAACGAACAAGTGATCCTAACCGCGACTTAAGTAAATAAGCCGTGTTAGGGAAAATGCAATATGTACTAGATGCATATGAGTTTTACAAAGTTTAATCACTCTTGTTGATACAAAAGTTGGGCGTTCCTTGTTTGGGTTCCTTTCCTCGTATCAATTGGATAATATTGCTTGAGACCTGCACACTAAGAAAGCAACAAACACCGTTAGGCTTATCGAGGGATTGTCTCCCCCGATTATCCTCCGGCGTGAGAGTAAGTAATCGTGTTTTAGGGTTGTGAAGAGTTAGGGTTTGTAAGTCGTACCTTTGTGAGAGCTATGACGCCCTCTATTTATAGACACAAAATCCTTGTTGGTTTCGTGTTCCGCAAACCTTGGTGTATTCCGCGTATCGCGGATATTTGATACACATCCTATAATTAGGAGATATCTTTATCACATTCCTAAATAATCATTGGGCTTGGGCCTCATGGGCCAAAGCTATATAATTAGTAGTCCAATTATTATTAAACTGGCCCACGCGTAGTGGGCTTACGTATTGGTATTGTTTACCAAACGGGTTCATGACCCGGTGTAGACTATACGTCATCAACTCTTATACACTTGTAGTGGGGTTTTAATAAGTTACGTAAGTTAAGAGTTTAATAAAAATAGTAAAAGCACGTTTTAAATAACTAAAAATTCTAAACTAAAATAAATAAAAAATAGTACGAGTTACGGGCGTTTCAATATAAGGTATAGGACATTGGTGAACGGCTAATTAAAAAAAAATTGCATGCCAACGGTTACGAAAAAAAAAAAGAATATTTGATATTTACCTTAAATCACACAAAAACCTCTATTTTACATGTGACTTTGTAAAATCACATGTTTAAAAAATCTAAAAAGTTTCTCAAAGTAAAGGACATTGGAAAAAGAAGAATCCCAAAAAATTTAAAATTTACATAAAAATTGTTACGAAAATATTTCTTCAAATATGAAAATATGAATATCTGAAGAAATCGCATTTTATTTTATTTCGTGAAAATTCACGTGCGAACTTATAATCCCTAGTAAGAAAATAGCATACAGAAAACACCCCTAGTAAACATCCTGCCTGTAATGTGTAAATTTGGCCCAGCCCAGTTATTGAATATCTAGGTTCTTAGGGTTTCTGTTATTACATGTCCCCCAAATGGATTTTGCTCCTTTCTCAATTATAATATTTTGTGGCGCACCATGAATTATTCCTTCATTAGACGGCGCATGCTTCAGTTTTTTCCTTTTCACCCGAGGATCATAAGGGTACGTGAGTAAGCTTTTGATTATGGATATTACACAAACTATTGCTAATTTTCAACTAACAATGTCTGAATATATATTCGAAATTTTCAACTATCAATGTCTAGGCATATACAGTTATTCATTCATGTCTCGCAAGAGATATAACGTTCAAACCTAACTGGATATGCATTAGAGGCGACTAGGGAAAGGATAAGAAATGGTCACAGGATACCTGGTTAAGCCACGTACATCTTAACTTAAGAGTTATTCTTCCCGGATACCTGAAATAGTGTAGTGAAAACCTCATCTATTTATGTGTTTTCTCGTACAAAACATATATATATGTCCGCCACAGTTATTTTTAATAACTTTTTAATATAAGCAGCGAAAAATTGCTATATTTTACAACTATTTATTCTTGCAATTAATATTCTCTTTTAAATATGTAGTCGCTTTAAATTGTCTCCTAAGCAGTTTCTGCTTTGTGTCAATTTATTTGGAAAAGAGAAGAAACTAATTTGACCAATAATGTTTTTCTTATCATGTCCGGTAAATTGTTACTCTCTTGGGCACAAAAGGTAATTCGTTGTAACGTGGACTTCTGTAAATTGTGGTGTGGTTTTACATAATTCTAACATATCTCACTAATATTTGAACTAACAGAATCTATGATAATGAGACTCTTGCAGAATGTAATAATAATAATTATAAGGGAAAATTCCCGAAGTAGACCAGTTGTCTTTCGACACATCACTTTCTAGATCATTTTTTTGGGTGAGCCGAAACTAGACCGCGGGCAACTGCCACGTTGGGCAAGTCAAACCAGTAAGTGACAAATGTGACTTTACTGATTACGAGGTGATGAGTCATAGGGTAACCGGTCTACTTTCGTATAAAAATTGGACAACTGGTTTGAGTTGCCCATTTAGTACAATCATGTTGGACATATGGCGACACATGGTTGGGTAGTGTAAGTTGCCAAGGGAACCGATCTATTTTAAGCTCGCCAAAAAAAATGATCTAGAAAGTGATAAGTTGAAAGGCAACTGGTCTACTTCGGGAATTTTCCCTAATTATAATTACTACTACTAGTAAACTACAAAAGTATATTGGTTGAAGCTTTTAATATAAAAGCATTAGCAAGACTCTTGCAAACCCAGAACATATTAGACATTGAGGTATTATCTTACTTATTTTACTGAATCGGATCAAGTTGCCCAACAAGAACACTTATTTTCATACACTCGTGACAACTAACAGGATGCATATTGTTGTGAGATGTGCAACCAGTCTTCTTTTCCTTTTATTGGATCTTTGGGATCATCAGCAACATTCTCTTTTGAAGTATTTCACCAATATGGCAAACTTCCAATGGAGAATTTTCATCGAAAAAAATCATTTAATATAATTGAGTGCAAAAAGAAGAAACCATTAAGTACAATCCTCCCCACAAGCCCAAAACCAACAACACAAAAGCTTGGATCTGGAATGCTTCTTTGGAAGAATTACATCAGCCTCAGTGATCAGGTACTTGTTTTCCACTCATTTCTTTATGACATGCCATCAGCATAAAGTATAAAGTAAATTGCACTTTGGTCCCTGTATTTTAGCCAAATTGCATGCTAGGTCCATATCCTTTTGAAAGTGCAACGAATGTCCTTTTTTTGAACTTTAGCCTGCATATTCAGTCCTTAGCCGAATTTGAATGACTAAAATACCCTTTGTCTTATTCCTCTTGAATATTTACATGAATTTCTATTTTTCTTTTTACAAAATGAATGAACACCAAGAACATAAACCGAATCACAAACCCAAAATTAATACTCCCTCCGTCCCAAATTCATTGTCCCCTATTGACTTTTTCGGTCTTTCTTTCTCAACTTTGACAATAAATATTTTTGTTTGTGCTATACAATTTTTGATAAACACTATACCAAATGAAAATACATTTAAAACTCAATCCGTTCATATATTTAGTATCAAGTACTATGTAATATAAATAAAAATACTTAAGGTCAAAGTTGAAAAGTAAAGACCGAAAAAGTCAATATGGGACAATAATTTCGGGACGGATGGAGTAGATCTTTATAATTTATCATCATCACAAACAAATTATTTCCTCGTCTTCAATACCTAAATTACTATTTTATCACCCCTAATTTCAACTACAATCAAAACCCCTAAAACTCCTATTTTTCTCGATACATAAATCAACTAATTCCGTCAAAATCCTAATTTCAACAACAATAAAACCCAAAATCTTAATCAATTACAAACTCATTAAAATCAATCATTGGTAAAATTAATGAGTACCTGCAGATAATGATTCGAGCCCAAGGCTCATTTAACTATTAGGGTTTTACCTTGTCTTATAAATACTCTTTCTAATATTTTAGTTTATCATTCAATCAAGTTTTAAGATCAATAATATTCTAGTTCTTCAATCTTCTTCTTAAGGAGTCCGCGCCCGCTTGAAGTGGTGCTCTATCCCGATACAACCCCTAACCGGGTCGTATCATCATGTTTCTGCTAATGTTAGTTCATTCAATTTGTGCCTAGCAGCTATATATTCTAACGGGGAGAAAAAAATCCATTTGTGGCCACGGAGGTTCACCTTCGCCAACTCTGGGCTATCCTAAAGGGTAGGCGCTTTGGGATTAATCGGCTCGCAATGTCGAGTCGAAAACCCAGTTAATAAAAAAACAAACAAATAAATAAAAACGTAATTAATTATGTAAAATACATGTGCTACATTTTTAGTTTTTTTTAAAGTTATTTGATGAACTAATGAACAAGAATAAGTGATTAACAATACTAAGTGATGAACAAAATAATCAGTTCATCAGTCTTAATACATGTTCATTAATGTTCATCATAATCCATGTTGTTCATAAGCCATGTCTTTTTTTATCAGCAAATATGGCTAAAACGTCATCTTTAACATGTGATATCTCACTTATATGACATCACTTTGAGTATTACATTAATAAAATGAAATGAAATGTATGCCTAAAACTAAAACCTAATTTTAGACCTAAAGGTGTAATTGGTTAATTTGAAACTTAATTGGTTAAAAATGATGAGAGAGAATAAGTGTATGACACTTGTCATTAATTGTATTGATTAGGTATAATGGTATAGATTAGGTCTAATTGTTATTAATTGTATGGATTATGTCTACGTTGTGGTACAAAATTTAGTGCATTTAACGCAGTTTTAACACTATAAATCTAAGCTAGACATTTCAGCAAACACATTGTGTGCAACAAATATGACTAAAATATTATTTTTAACGTGTGATATCTTACTCATATGACATTGGATTTGATTGATTCAAAAACATATGTAAAGAGTGAACCAAAATCTATAACTTTTATGTTTTAACTTTTTTCATAATTCGACAGTTATGAGGGTCAAAATGCCAAAAAAAGAAGAAGAAAATCAAGACCTATTTTGATATGTAAAATAATAATCAAAATATTTACCAAGATTTATATCAAATTAAAGAGGGTTAAATNAGAAGGATCTTCAAAACACATTACTCAAACGATCGAACGACTAAATCTTATCAACCGCTCCCCGGCAACGGCGGCATTTATTTGATCGTGGCAATATCAAGCGGTGAAGCTTAAACACGAGTCGTAGTCCCAACGAGGGTTGAACTGATCTCGTCACTCAAGATCGTGAGATATGTGAGATGAATAAGGTTTAAAAGATGATTTTGTTTTGTTTATACTACAACGACAAATTAAAATGCAATTAAAGTAAAGGGAAGCAGTAAAGCGACGCAAAATAAGTAAGCAGGTAAAGAAACATGTAATAAAGTGACTTAAAGAAAACAAGAATTAAAATGCGATAAGTAATGAAAGCGGTAAATGAATTTAAAAACAATATGTTTGCAAAGCGACACGAATAAGTTCATTAAGTGTGAGCTAATGGTTTGTGACGAATTATCTTCCTTTCTCGAGATTAGTTGTCAATTAATCTGTTGAATAGATAATAACTCTAGACAAGTGATTTAATCGTTCTCAGGCTTTTGTTCTTCGAAGAATAAAATCACAAGCCTAAATAATCTTAACGATTATTAATCACAAACCTTTAATACTCGCACTTAACTCACAAACTCGAGTTACTAAGCAAACAAGATTAAAACTACTCGCGACCCATATTAAATAACATAAAGCGATAAAGAAAATAAAAGTTGACTTTGAAGATAAAATGTTTTTGGTTTTTAAGATTTAATAAACGAAAATAAAAGTTTACTAAGCGACGAAAGAAATGTAGAAGACTTGAAAACATTAAA
>LBNU01000915.1:13162-47549 GCA_014162995.1 Artemisia annua | reverse complement strand
CTTCTTCTTATAAATCTCTTTCCACTTCGATTAAGCGTTTCTTTCATCTTCTTGAGCTATTAAGAAATAAATTCGTCGTCACGGGCTTTTCTTAAGTAGATATCATCGTTGACTCGGCTTCTTGACACTTTTCCACATCTCGTGCTTGTTTTAGGGCTTTTTGGTTGATTTTGTTGCAATTTATGCAATATCCTTCCCTGCACGATCACAAACACAAAAACACGATATCTTGGGCGTTTAACGTTAGTTTTTGGTCTTTTAGAGCCTGAAAATGGTGAATAAAAGGTATGTGAATAAGCACATACCATTCATCAGTCTTAATACATGTTCATTAGTGTTCATCATAATCCATGTTGTTCATAAGCCATGTCTTTTTTTATCAGCAAATATGGCTAAAACGTCATCTTTAACGTGTGATATCTCACTTATATGACATCACTTTGAGTATTACATTAATAAAATGAAATGAAATGTATGCCTAAAACTAAAACCTAATTTTAGACCTAAAGGTGTAATTGGTTAATTTGAAACTTAATTGGTTAAAAATGATGAGAGAGAATAAGTGTATGACACTTGTCATTAATTGTATTGATTAGGTATAATGGTATAGATTAGGTCTAATTGTTATTAATTGTATGTATGGATTATGTCTACGTTGTGGTACAAAATTTAGTGCATTTAACGCAGTTTTAACACTATAAACCTAAGCTAGACATTTCAGTAAACACATTGTATGCAACAAATATGACTAAAATATTATTTTTAACGTGTGATATCTTACTCATATGACATTGGATTTGATTGATTCAAAAACATATGTAAAGAGTGAACCAAAAATCTATAACTTTACTCATATGACATTGGATTTGATTGATTCAAAAACATATGTAAAGAGTGAACCAAAATCTATAACTTTTATGTTTTAACCTTTTTCATAATTCGACAGTTATGAGGGTCAAAATGCCAAAAAAAAGAAGAAAATCAAGACCTATTTTGATATGTAAAATAATAATCAAAATATTTACCAAGATTTATATCAAATTAAAGAGGGTTAAATTCTATAAATTATGGTGAAATTGTTTTTTTCTAAAAGTTTTTCGTTTAAGAGTTATGTGGGTTTAAAGTTTGAGGGGATATGCAAAAACGGGTCAAATGACCTTTCTACCCTTGGTCGGATTTTTTAAATAAAATAGAATGGTGGACACATGTCTGATAATTAATGGATTTTTACACTTTTTAAAACTTTGTCACTTTGCAAATGAGCGCCACCATTGAGGATAATGTTAAATTTTGTTTGTGATTTCTTGGTTTAGAAATAGTAGTTTTAGGGGCAAGTTTGGTTTGAAGAATGTTTTTGAAATAATTGTAATATGTCAAAAGAAATGTAATCTGAATAAATTAAGTGATTTATGTATTGAAGATGATGATGGAATTTGTTTGTGATGATAATAAAAATCTATTCATTTTTGGTTGGTAATGTGGTTTATGTTCTTGGTCTTAATCCATTTGGTAAAATGGAAAATAGAAATTCATGTAATTATTCAAGGGGAAGAAGAAAAATGGCATTTTAGTCATTCAACTTCGGCAAAGGACTGAATATGCAGCCTAAAGTTCAAAACAGGGACGTTCGCTGCACTTTTAAAAGGATTTGGACCAAACATGCATTTTGGCCAAATCAAAGTGACAAAAAATGCAATTTACCCGGTATATTATATATAGTCGATACATTTTGTTGTCGAATCTAACAACTTTCCAAACAGAGGTAGTAAGAAACAACAAATATGTGTTCACATTTTTAAGGTTCAAAATTGATTAACAAATGAAGCTAAAGCACAATTTTAAACTATATTATATGGTTGCAAAATCAATAGAAAGTGTAACAAGAATGGCTTTTCTCTGTTTTCGAATGTCACAAAACACTTGTTGAGCAATTCATTTAGATTACCGATCATATGTTAACCCTTGTTTTAATTTTTCTAGGTTGAAATAGTGAATATATGTCAAGAATTTGGGGCAGGTCCCTTGGGTTTTTATAAGCCTAGTCACAGAAATGGAGCAAAACTTCGATTCCGTTTGATGTGCTTTGGTCGAGAATGGGACCCAGTACGAGAATATTGTCAATATGGCCATACTACAACGCCCCTGATTCCTGATTACTTCTGCTCATTAGTCAAAACTTCCATTCAAGATTCTCAAGTCTATCTAAACTCCAAACATGAAATTCCTATGATATCCCCTGATGTTTGCATAGTCAAGTTTTATACAAAAACCGGTCAACGTGCGTTTCATCAGGTTGGTTCTTTCATTTATATACTTTTATGCCTTGATTTCTTTTTGTGCTCTCTATATTGTTTATCATTTCCATAAAAAGGATAGAGGTACACTTTATCTTCAAATTATCATATTTAAAGTTCTGAAATTATCATTGAGACCACATTAGTCATGTTAATGTATGCTCTCAATGTAGGAGTAATTAGGACGTCATAAACCAAAAACCGCATGATTTGATTTTTTTTTTCAACCTCATTTAATTTTTTTTTCGTTTGTTCGAAATAAACCTTGTTTTTCTTGTGTACAAAATAATCCATATTCAGCAAAGCCAGACTTTACATTAATTTAAGTCGTAATGCCATATGAACATTTGAATTGTAATGCAGGATCGAGGAGAAGGTAATAGATCGAGAGGATGGCCTGTGGTTTCCATCTCGATTGGTGACTCAGCACAATTCATATATGGTCATACAAAAAATGTGCACAAGGCTGATAAGGTTTTGTTAGAATCAGGAGATGTATTGATATTTGGTGGCATGTTAAGACATATTTATCACGGGGTAAAAAGAATCATACCAAATTCAGCTCCTCTGCCATTGTTAGAACACACAATGCTCAAACGTGGCCGTCTTAACCTTAGTCTTACAAAATTTTAAAGGTTGACTCCTATTCAGTGAGTATGCCATAGTTAATGACATCTATGGGTGTGTGTAAACTAAGTTATTGTGTGAGTATGCCGTAGTTAATGACATTGGGACTTGAGACGGTGTAATATATTAACTTCCAAAAGACTTTAATATATTAGACACGGAAATGACACAAAATATTCAATAAGCCAAAACTAATTTATACGCGACTAATAACGAAACATGAAATTCATTAAATACTGTAATGTGAAAAATTATTTTTGGTAAAGTCACGACGACTTGGGAATGTGGTATAAACGGACGCGTCAAGTCGAAATTTATAAAACATTCCAAACTAATGCCTTTATTTTAAATTGACTTATTATAAACGCAAATTGACTTTTCTAAAATTGTTTGGAATTATGGAGAAAATACCGAAACTACCAATTGACCTATTTGTATTAGTATAATTATTTGTCGTAAATTGTTGGTTTGTCTTTGTTAGTTTGAGTTCTCGTCCGCATTTCTCGACTGTGTCGTTGCTTATTTCTTTTGGCGTGTGTGTTCTTGAGTCTATGTTTTCTTACCACCACACGAAACGTTGATATTAAACTTTTATAAGTAATGATACGAGTAATCCACGAAAACTAAGACACGTTGTCTCTTGTAGACTTTATTATTGTGCGAGACGTATTTTGAGATAACTGTACACGTATTAGGTTGTGCCGATCCCGTACCGTTGTGTCTGTCTCCTGGATACCATTGTGATTAGCTAGATGCCAGTTGTGTCAGTTGTGATCTTTGCATTGTTGTGGCTAAGGTGAGTTCATGGCCCCTACTTTTACTGGTTTTATAACTGTTTTGGGGAGAATACATGCTCCTTTTAACTAAACTCAACGATTGTTTATTTGGATACGTGACTTGTTTACTCAATATTTGACTGTTTGGTTGAAATATTTGATTTGGTTATTTGAATGCGTTGTGTGATGATCTGTTGCATACGTGATTATTTTCCTCATGGACCTGATATGTTTGGGGTTAGATATATGCGGAACCTGTTTATTGATTTGGCTTGAAATTGTGATCGTGGTTTATGAAACTGTTACGCCAGCTGGCTAAGGTCATTTGTAGTATGAGCCGCTTCTGTGCAAGATGATTATTATTATGTGCTGCATTTGTTCATGAATATTATGGTATATGCTATAGTTAGGGCAGGACTATAGTGTGCACCTATAGGGAATTATTATTGTGGTTTGACTTTTGTGACTTAGCCGGCGTAACAGATAATTTGCGTGACTCTATATGAGTGTAGTACCTAATTGATTATGGTTCAAGTTGTTTGATTATGATATTATTTGCGGAGTTTGTTCGGAATTGTGAATTAGGCGGTGTGAGCCTACGTTAATTTTGACTTGTTTGTGAATGATTTACTTGAACACGAAAACCTTGTGGTTCAATTATGTTGTTTTAAACTAAAACCTATTGTCACAATTCTCCATTTCAGGCCAATTTTCCTTATTCCCGACATTTCCTATTCATTGAATTTCAATTCAACATTTCACGTAAACAGGGTTTACGGATATTCATTTGACAAGACCGGGTAGGTTAAGTCACAGTTTTCATGAGATATCAACCATAGTGCATTTCATAGACTAAGGCTAGTCTACATTGCATCACGACATCATTTGCATTCTATTCCACTCGTAGATATATATTTTCAAGTTACCCTTATTTATTTATTTGTATATAAATAATAATACAAGTTATTAGTTTTTAACCTAATGTACCAAACAGATTCTACTAGAGCACTAATATATTTTTATATTAGTTATTTTTCCACTAAGGTTATAAAACTATATATTATTTATTTTTGGTGGATAACCAAATAATAAACCTTTACTTGAACATATATACACAATAAATTGTATTANCGTTGTGTCTGTCTCCTGGATACCATTGTGATTAGCTAGATGCCAGTTGTGTCAGTTGTGATCTTTGCATTGTTGTGGCTAAGGTGAGTTCATGGCCCCTACTTTTACTGGTTTTATAACTGTTTTGGGGAGAATACATGCTCCTTTTAACTAAACTCAACGATTGTTTATTTGGATGCGTGACTTGTTTACTCAATATTTGACTGTTTGGTTGAAATATTTGATTTGGTTATTTGAATGCGTTGTGTGATGATCTGTTGCATACGTGATTATTTTCCTCATGGACCTGATATGTTTGGGGTTAGATATATGCGGAACCTGTTTATTGATTTGGCTTGAAATTGTGATCGTGGTTTATGAAACTGTTACGCCAGCTGGCTAAGGTCATTTGTAGTATGAGCCGCTTCTGTGCAGGATGATTATTATTATGTGCTGCATTTGTTCGTGAATATTATGGTATGTGCTACAGTTAGGGCAGGACTATAGTGTGCACCTATAGGGAATTATTATTGTGGTTTGACTTTTGTGACTTAGCCGGCGTAACAGATAATTTGCGTGACTCTATATGAGTGTAGTACCTGATTGATTATGGTTCAAGTTGTTTGATTATGATATTATTTGCGGAGTTTGTTTCGGAATTGTGAATTAGGCGATGTGAGCCTACGTTAATTTTGACTTGTTTGTGAATGATTTACTTGAACACGAAAACCTTGTGGTTCAATTATGTTGTTTTAAACTAAAACCCATGAACTCACCAACCTCGTGTTGACACTTTTAGCATGTATTCTTAAGTTTTAGGCGATAGCTCACTTCTGGAGGCGCTTGGCAAGGGGCATGGTTATAGACGACTCTGATAAATATTTGGGACCGCTTTATTTATTTTATGGGCCTTATTTCTGCATTCTTTGTAATTATGTTGTGATACCAATTGAGTAGCATCCCAGTAACATGTATGCTTCCGCTGGACCCGATTTAGGGGTGTTACACATGCAACTATCAATATAGCTTTTAAATTAAGATGCCTACAACAATATGATATCCTTGCAAATTAAAATGATTAGATTATAACATATATCTTACCTTCATTTTATGCATGTATATCTACCTCTTATATATAAAGCAACACCTTGTAGTTTTGCAACCTTCCTAAAACATGACATCTATTAGGTTTATAACTTGACAAGTGGTGGACAAGTGTAATTAAAATAAAACATTCGGGTGTCTTACCCTATTTTAAAACTTTACACGTACATATGTTGGATAGATAATACAATTCCACTATCCATTATCCTTCTTATACTATACATAAGCAAATTATTTTACATCTTCTAATATGGTAGTTCATCATCTCATCTCATCTTATTATGTTCAGGTTAGCCTTTTAACAGTTACATACTTTATTGTTGATTTGTACCAAGTTTGCATGCTTATATTTTGAACACGTCTAATACTTAGCTACATATGGCTTCCTAACCAAATGACACGTGTTGCTTAAACTAGATGCATAAACTCCATGTAGTGTTTTTTATCTCACAATTTTCACTCTTAGGCAAATAGTTTTACTGAGTTTTTTAATATAAACTTTTTTCATTTTGAATTTTTACGTTTTGCAGGTTTAAACTTTGATCCTAACTTTGCGTTTTCATGCTATTCGCTTGGATTTGAGTGGTGGCAATAAANAGTTATTGGTTTTAATTTGCATCATGTTCGCAATATTTGTAACAAATTATGGTTTACTATTTAAATACAAATAATTATTGCTACAACTATTTAATTAGTTAGGATTACTTTCTAGGCTTTAGAAAAATAGTGTACATAATATTTAGAATTTTCTTTTTGGTTCATTTTCATCCTTTCATAGTTTATTTTAAAAGTTTTTGCAAATCAATTTTTGATTTAATTACAAAGTTCATAAGCTTTCATTAAGCTTTTAATTCTTGCAGGGTATTTTGTTCATTTTTACAAAGTTTAAAATTTAGGTATGTACATGTGCGTCATTAAATTATTGTGTATTTTCGGTATTCATGCAAACATATGGTTGTTATAATTTTTGAAGCATCTTAGTCTTTTAAGTTTTGTGAACGTTTCTTCTGGTCACTTCTTGTGCACGAATATTACATTGAGTCCATAAACTGGAGTATCTGTCTTTCGGAAACAGATTACAAAGTTTATTCAAAGATTTTCAAAGTAAGTAGTTATTCGGATATGTTTTGATCGTATAACTGGTTGGAATTAAGAAAAATAATCGTTCCCCATTTTAGAGTCGACGAAATAAAAGTCACGGTTCGATAACGTGGCTGTGCGTGAGCACAGCCGTTAGACTTTCCTGGTAGTGTATGTACTATATGACAAATCACTTACACGCGCACCCGACTGAATGTACGAGTTAGTTCTAAGAATGGAAGCTTTTATGCCTATCGAAACCCTTGACAACCAATGATCATCCCAAGACCCAACACAACGTGACACCAAAACAATGTTTGAAAACCCGGGTTTGGGATCGACCTGGCCGATGTCCACCGGTCAGCTGGGTACGCACCGGGTCAACCGGTTCGGACCGCCGGGTCAACCCGGTTAGACCGGTTTCTATGCACGTTTCCAAAAATCCATTTCATAATAGCCTAATACAATCCAAAATGATATGAACCTAAACATCAAAAATGCAGTAAATAGCCACAAGCTTTCACTTGCCATTTAAAACAAAAAAATAACCTTAAGTTCAAGCACAGGGGTCCTTAAACCTCCTTAATCATGCTACAGCGCTTTGGATATCAGAACCGAATTCAATTCTAATAAGTGGAAACTAATCACAAAATGATGGTGAAGTGATACACCATAAGTAAAGTCATATCAAACAAAAAATAGCACCTTAATAAGGAAAAAAAAAAATAAAGAGTCAAAAAAAAAAAAAAAAAAAAAACAAATCCAAACCGGCCGGGTCTAACTAACCGGTTGACCCGGTTTTAGAAACCCGGATTTTTTGACCCGTTTTTTGACCGGGTACCGGTCCAACCGGTTGACCCGGCTGGGTCGACCCGGGTTTGAAAACATTGCACCAAAATACAAGACATGATTAATATACGAAAACTCATGCACATGAAATCACAGCCGACCTATTTAACCTTGATTTACATGCAATTTTGACATTAAACACACTCCACCACACGACCTGATCTCGAGACTAAAACAGCCCCCATCCTTATTCATTTACATCTGATTGCAAGCATAGATTATGTAGGTTTTAGATATAGCTCGACACACACTAATCCAACTATATACACGACATGATTGATACAAACTGATACACACACACAAAGATGACGAGGTAAAACACACACAACACCCCACGACATCATGCTAGCAGATCTAACCCGATTTGAATCCAAAAACACACAACGAGACACACTCATGCAAACTCAAATAAAACTTCAAGGGGAGTCATTTCCATGTCTTGTAATAAGATCAGTGGTCCAAGGTTTAGGTCTTAACGCTATGTAGACTTGCAAAGTTTACATCTTGTTTTCTATCTTCATAGGGTGCGTCTGGTTTGTATGATTCTCACGGGCCAGGCCCAGAAGATGGGCTTGGGTTAGATCCATGGTGAAGTCTAAAAGAAAAGAAAAGAAAAGAAATAGGGTGCGTTTGGGCTTGGAATTTGGATCGGGTCCAGGCCCATATGGGGTGTGCTTAGTTTGAACTAGTAGTGAGTCCAACAGTGTACGTGAGTAAGCCCGTTAGAAATTTGATGATCTTTACGGAGTATGTTCCGAGTCCCGTTGAGTTAAAATGTGAGTCGTGACGTCCCGGTTTGACACTAACGAGTGAAAATGTATACAACACATTTTTGTGGGCGTTTTTATACAAGCATTATAAAAACATTTTATGGACCCGAACTAATAGGTGTCGGTACGCGTGTGGGGTCATTAGCATGAAATGTGAGTTACGTCACATAATTAGTTGACGAATATAATTCGTAGTTGTATCGTTTAAGTAAATAAAAAAAAAATATATATCTACGCGAAAAATGATTAATTAATGTTTCAAATTGAATTACTTCGTGTTTACAACACTTAATGACTTGGTAAATTTACTGGATATTACATGAAGTGACTATTAAATTGCTTGTAATGATCATCAAACACACCACCTTCACATCAGCGCACATCACTCAACCACCAAGTTCATTACAAAATTGGCGTAGTGGTAAACACCAAATCAACCATCAAGTTCATTTTTTTAAAAAATTAATAAATACTAAAATTAAAATTTTATTCATATTTAAAAACATTACATTAGAAACTATACTATAACATTCATTGAAAGTGAAGTGGAAATGTGAGCCAACACTGTTGCTAGGCCGCCGAATGGGAAGTCGGCTTGAGGGAGGAGGATGGCTTGGGTGCAATGTGTAGTCGCGGCTCAAGCCGGCAGCCGGCCCTGTTCACGCATCGAGCCAAGCTGAGCCGATGGCTGAGAGAGATTAAAAAAATGTTAGTGCATTTTCCCTTAGTTGTCGCTTAATTGTCAGGGTTAATTGCATGTTGTACACCTGTTTTCCACCACTGTTTCATTTAGCCAATTAAATCTTTGGTGTTGGTTGCATGTTGTACACTTGTTTTTGCATTATATCAGTACTAGAACCATGTAGAAAAGCAATCGCCTAGTCATTTGTTAGTCCGTCACTTCTCTTTCTAAACACACATAGTGGTTGTTGTTGGGTTACATCTGAGAGAGTGATAAGCGTTTAGGTTTTCGGTGTTTCAATAATCGAT
This sequence comes from Artemisia annua, assembly GCA_014162995.1. Classification (NCBI taxonomy): domain Eukaryota; kingdom Viridiplantae; phylum Streptophyta; class Magnoliopsida; order Asterales; family Asteraceae; genus Artemisia; species Artemisia annua. The sequence goes on along the minus strand of LBNU01000915.1, from coordinate 37,949 downwards.
AGCGAGATTTCATTGTCGTCTGATTCATTAATGTAAGATATTTCGGTTACTTTTTTTAATTTATGGATTTGTGGATACGTGTTTATGTTTGTTTAATCTTTGTGATACGTCTTATATGTTATAATAAGTGTTGATTTTATATGGTTTTCTACAAGCTGTTTAGTCTCGAAGAGCTTCAACAGTATAAGATTTTGCTTATTGTTTATCGTTTTAGGTCAGTTTACATAAGTTCTTTAAATATTATCTGTTGCAATAACAAATGTGCGTAATTGGTTTTTGTTGGTTCTTATTTAGATAATTTATAAATGTTCAAGTTCTGATTTTTGATTGTTTATGTTTTCACAGCCTGGAATTGTGTGTGGAGGGTGATTCTGAATCTTATATGTAAGTTTTCAAACCATGATTGTGGATGTTCATATATATGAGTATATTTTAGTGTTACTTTCTTTTGTAAAGATTTCTTAAAAGGTTTTTGGCATTAATGTTAAAAAAAAAGATTTTGATTGACGGGTTTATTGGTTATGATTTTTGTAATCTTCAATCTTTTTATGTGCAAAAAATTTAGGGAAAAAAAAGACTATTTAATTAATTTTATATATTTTGATTATACTCAGATACAAATTTGATATGTATGTTGTGGATAGTTCAAGATGTAACTAATAACTTTTGTCGTTGTAGATTTTGAATGTCTTAAAAGTTCAAGTAGCTATATATTCCTGGTCCATGGTTGCTTTTATATTTTGTTTACTTCAAACTCTTTTGTTTGCAATTAGGGATTAGAAAAGGTGAAATTAAGTATATGGTTTTGAACATGTAACTGTAATTTACTTCAAGTGTTTTGTGTGGTGTTTGATGTTTTGGGATGTTTTATGATGTGAATCTTAAATACATGGTTGTTTTTGGATTTCGGTTTGTGACATTGCCAGGTTTAGTTTTGGAATGGCGAAAACCGTATGGCATAAAATGTGCCCGTATTTTGCTGCAGATTTGATATACGAGCCTGGGTATTGTACTTGGAATTTCAATGACTATTATAAAGCAAGTTGCATTAAAACTAAGTGCGAAATAATTGGACCATGAAACGTTTGCTAGGTCAGTTGATGTGTCACTCATATCTGGTATTAGTAGAAATAGCGGACATGAGAGGCATATCAACTAGTGTAAGCAACGTCTCATAGCTATCTAGCTATCCCAACTTCAGCTTTTATATGTTGTTCGGATGGCTGTGAAAAAGGTTGTTTGGAGACTGATTTTACAGATTCGTATCTCAGTTGTCACTTAATTTGTGGGGTTAGTTGCATGTGTTATAACTGTTTTCCATTATAGAATAGGATATTAGAAAACTAGGAAATGCGATTTTGACACTTATAGAATAGGAGCTGTCCCGTTCGACTTAAAACAGAAAAATCAGTGGCTTGTTAGTAATATTAGACTAAAGAAATACGAAATAGACTTTATAACGAAAACGTGGTTGCTTGAACGGATAAAAACGGATTTAAAACGAATAAGTTACGTTAGTTTTAAGTTAGGTGACGAAAACTAATTTTCTGAAAATATAAGTTGCTGTTAGGACTTTTTATGAAGTAAAAACCGGACCTTAAATGGTAACTAGACTAGCCGCGGCACTAAAAATATGCTAGTATACTTAAAAACAATCGCGGGGATATGTGAAACTTAGAAAACGGAGTTAAAACGAGAGAGTTATAACTTACTGAAGTTTTTGACGAGAGATACCATTTTGAAAGCTTAGCTGTTAGAAATATAAAAAGTGGATTTCGGATACTTTAGAGTCGGAATTAGCCAAAATGACATGAACGAAAGTGGTAGCATGTTTTATATATTTGTCAGGCGCGTTGGAAGTTTTCTAAAATACTAACTAATGAGACGAGTATAGTTTAATCACGAAATCAACTAGTTACGTAATATAAAAAGTATACTTTAACTACTAAACACGACATTATTTCCCAACCTAAGACATATTAACTATTTAGGTTGCGGTTAGAGTCACTGAACCTCGATTTCCATGCACGTTATTCCTACTATTGATACTTTACTTGATGTGAGTTTCATAGCCCCGTTTTTACATTGTTTACACTTATTTTGAAATACTCGAGATGAGAATACACTGCTTCTTTTTACGTTTGAACACAAGTACATTTATCCGTTTACGTACTGGCTTAAGTTATTTGCTAACCCAGATTTTATTATTTACCCACTATCATGAACCGTTAGTTACATATTGGTAAACACGAATGTTGTGAATAGATCTATTGGGATTGACACCCCCGTCCATGGTAGGATATGCTCTACCGACCCAAGTTATTGGTCAGACGGACGCATGTCATTTGTTTAACAACCGGGTGGTCTTGGGTTAGACACTCGCATTGGGCACTCTTAATATATTATTTTTTTAATGTTTCGGTGTCATGAGCTTAGGCAGTAGTAAACACATTTTGGTGTCATTGGGTTACAATGGTCACCCGCCTTTTAAAATCTTGTGGTTCAATATTACATTTTACTTAAAACCTATGAACTCACCAACAATATGTTGACCTTTTTAGCATGTATTTCTCAGGTGTTTAAAGCAAGCATTCATGGAGTCACATTACAGAGTCGTTGTTGATGTAGCATCTCATGGGGATTTTATGCATTTAACTTCTTCGTTTGACTGAAACTAAATTTATTGTTGTGGCTTTTGGCGAAACAATTTGGGACCTATTTTTTGTGAACTCTGTAAAGTTTTAATGTATCAAACGAAGTACCTTTCTAAAATGACTCATATAGAGGTCATTCTTTATTACCTTGTACTTTGTATCCATGAAAGTAACGTCTGGTTACCATTCCGCTACGACCCAATTTGGGGGTGTGACAAGAGAACAGATGGTGCAATTGCTTAAGTTTCATCTTCAAAGAGCACATGACAGAATGAGGAATTTGGCCAACAAACATAGGACTGAGAGGTAGTTTGAAGTGGGCCAGTTGGTGTATGTCAAGCTCCAACCTCACATGCAAGTTACCATGAGGAAAGGTTCATATCACAAGCTCTCTTCAAAGTTCTATGGCCCTTTTAAGATTGTGAATAAAGTGGGACTGGTAGCTTATGAGTTAGAGTTGGCTGCTTCTAGTCAAATCACAATGTCTTTCATGTCTCCCAACTCAAGAAATGTTCAAATCTTGTGGCTGTGAGTGGCAAGTATACAAAGTTGTGATGCTGCTAGATTGATGGTCAAGACACTAGTAGCTATTTTAGACAGAAAATTGGGCAAAGTAAAGAATGTTCCTGCTATGTATGTTTTGGTCCAGTGGGATGATGGTGATGTGGAAGATGCCACTTGGGAGATTTATGGTGATTTGATCCAAAGGTTTCCTACATCTGATCAAGTTTTTTAAGGGCAAAAAACTTGAGGGGGATGGAATGATATGCGTATTTCCAAACACCCATCACATGCTTGGCACGTGGGAGAGTTAGTTACAATTTGGCGGGAAAAACCATTTGTATATTAGCCTACCCTGTTTTCATTTTCATTCATTCTGTTCATGTTGTAAATATTTCCTTTCTTTTTCCTCTTGTAACTCCACTGTAACAAACCACATTTTACTAATAACAAATCACATTTGACTATTCGAGTAATTCTTCTTTAGAGTTCAATTCTTTCTTCTTGAGTTCCTAACTGAATTATGATCGATCTTCATTTCTTAAGTGATTTCTAGATTGATCATATCAGATACAATTTTAGGCTGAACACATACGTAATTAAAAAGGTTGAGGTTATCAATCTATTACAAGACATTAAGAATATTAATAGGAAGAACAAATAATGTCATAAAAAGAGATCATGTTTGATCAACCGTGCTTCATAATGTCATAACAGAATACGTCTACAATGATTGATCCAGTTCAGAATGATTTACTCGCATAAATGACTCAACCACGCTTCAAAATTCACAATCAAATCAGAAAATCGTATTCTACAAAAGAATCAGTTCAGTTAAACAGTAACTTAACGAATTCTAATAACATTATTGTTCTTTTGCCTCCGATTAAAGATGCTTCTGTGATTGTTTTGTTTCGCTATGAATGGAACCAGGAAGGTTGGGACAGAAACTTGTAACCGAATAAATAATAACACAACTGATAATAAACTTATAACAGAAATTCAGAAACATATATTGATTTAGTGATTGTTTAATTACAGAACCTAACCTATTTATACTGCATGAATCGGTGTCTTCAAGAGACATGTCGATTCTTCTAAACGTTGTACCTATTCTAAACGTTACAACCTAAATAACCGTTATATCCCTAACAACCTAAACGACCCATATTGACCCATTATCGACCCAGCCCATATTCTAATTAAGTTTACAGGCTTTACACATATTACAGAAACATAAACATACTAAAATACATTAACTAACTATCCTAAACTTTGCTTCTATAACATTAATGGTCCAACATTCACCCCCTAATGTTATAGACGGCAAAGTCTTCAATTCTTCAAAGTTCCTTTTATAGCAATGGTGCATCATCTTCGTACTGAATCAGATTTGCCTCATCTTTTTTATTTTCCCATTTTAGACATTCATTGCTAAAATGCCCAAGTTCATTGCATTTGAAACACCTCACGTTGCTCTTGTCCCGTTGTGCTCGACCATCACCTTGACTTCTCCCGGACCCCCGACCTCGTCCTTGGCCACGTCCAAAGTCCTTCTGGCTTGCATTTTCACAACCGCAATGCTCACATTTATGGTGTTTACCCTTCTCCTTAGCGTCTTCCGTGGTAAATAGAAGTTCACCAGTCTTATCTTCCTCGTTTGTTTGCTTCTTTGTGCATTCTTCGAAAGCCTTTAGTCTCCCCACGGCTTCTTGAAACGACATTTTATTCAAATCCGCAAATTGCTCAATCGCCGCTACTATTTGAATAAACTTTTCTGGCACTGATCCTAGAAGTTTTGAAACCTGTCTTTTTTCATCCAAAGTATGTCCAAGATTGCTCGCTTGTGAAACAATCTCACTAATCTTTCCCGCATAGACATCTAGTGGTTCATTTGCACCCATTTTTAAAGATTCAAATTCTGATTCGAGTGTCTGAACGCGTGCTTCCTTAATCCTTTCAACTCCCACGTGTTGAACCTTTAACGCTTCCCAAATTTCTTCTGCCGAAGTAAGGTTTGCATTTTGCAAAACCATATTTTCTGGAATTGCTTGGTGTAACATTGCAATTGCCATGTTGTTTTTCTTTTGACCAACTTCAGCATCCGTTGTTGGTTCAACTGCTTCCCAGATTCCATGGACATTAAATAATGCTTTAATCTTTACTGTACAAATCGTGTAATTCGTTGAATTGAGAACCGGGTATTGGAACGTCATTGATGTTCCGCTATCCTTCGTAACTTCGTTCTTATTTTTATTGGATCCGTCGCCTGCCATTTTCTTTTTCTTCCTTCCTTTTCCAATCTTGATCTTGATTGAAAAATTTACTTTCTACTCGGGTTTTTCAAACCACTAATCCTGGTTTCTTTGATTTCTGGGTATGTGATCAAACCCGCCTCGCTGTTGAAAGTCAAATCCGTCTAGCAAATAATTGTCACGTCCGCTTCTTGCTAATGACGACTATTGTCTGCTTCACCACTATTGACAATCAAGCCCGCTTCTCCGCTGTTGATCTTGAACTACCCTGTTTTCAGTGCCCTTCTGATCTTCCATTTTCTCCCTGAATCGAACACACGCTCTGATGCCAATTATTGTTCTTTTGCCTCCGATTAAAGATGCTTCTGTGATTGTTTTGTTTCGCTATGAATGGAACCAGGAAGGTTGGGACAGAAACTTGTAACCAAATAAATAATAACACAACTGATAATAAACTTATAACAGAAATTCAGAAACATATATTGATTTAGTGATTGTTTAATTACAGAACCTAACCTATTTATACTGCATGAATCGGTGTCTTCAAGAGACATGTCGATTCTTCTAAACGTTGCACCTATTCTAAACGTTACAACCTAAATAACCGTTATATCCCTAACAACCTAAACGACCCATATTGACCCATTATCGACCCAACCCATATTCTAATTAAGTTTACAGGCTTTACACATATTACAGAAATATAAACATACTAAAATACATTAACTAACTATCCTAAATTTTGCTTCTATAACATTAATGGTCCAACAAACATCAAGCAGTGGATCAATCAGGCCCACGCCTTCCGTATAATGCCCTTAAGCCCAATTATTCCGTGCACCTCTTTGTCCAAAAACAAAGTTTCCAGGCCTAAATATCTCACCATTTGATCTTATACTGTCCATTGTCCCAGGTTCAAAATCCATCAAAACTGCACGTGGGACGTATCGTCCACCCGACACACATTTATAAACTAACCTTTAGAGTTTAGACGTTTTTGGTCTAGATATTGAATACCATACACTCTTTGAAGACCTTCATGGTTTTTGTTTCCCCTCCAGTAACCTGTTGAAGCCTGAAAAGATGTCAAAAGCATAAATGATATGAGCTTATGTGTGGATATTAGAGATAGCTTATTATCGTTTAATAATGCATAACATAATACTCCATAAGATACTTCAATAAATTTACCCAAACACCTCCTAGGTCCCTTAATAAGCAATATCAGACACACCCTGGATGTTAAGCGTTTACTTGACAGCTGTTGAGGTCCTTTTGGATCTTGGATCAATCATGGATTAACATGTTTGAGTATGCACATGAATTGTGCAGGGACTCTTTGTTTGTACCAGAGGGTGGGAATACTTTTAAGATAAACACAATACTGATATTATTCCACACTTAAAACTTTACATGTATGTACATATTTATAGTATGTGAATGGTTGTGTTCCAACCATCACACCGGTTCAAAGGGTTGTGACCCAAGCGACACACCGTTTCACAATTTACAGGAAATTAACTAATTATATTAACAGAAAACAGTTACTAACTATCTATCTAATCACTATTGGTCCTTCGACTTTGAAGACTTATGTTTTCTTGATTACCTTACTTCCAACATTCACTCCCCTAATCAAGAAATCATAATCTTCACTCTGTTCTTGTTCATCCCAATTGCTGTCTCGTTCTTTCTTCTTTGTCATTCATATTCTGATCGCCCTGTTTGCTTGTCCGGTCTTTCATGTTCACTTGCCTTTTATCGTTCCATGGATCATTGTCCTTGTTCTTATCATCTTCATGTGATCCATCCTAACACCAAACCTGTCCATTACTTGTTCTTGTGTTCCATCCCTAACTGCTCCATCTTGCAAGCCTTTGTAGGTCTCTGTCTTCTGCAGTCCTGCTTCTTCCCACTTCTTCTTTTGGCTTCTCTTCTTGCAGTGTCATGGTAACCATTATCAAGTCTATGAACCCTTTTGTTGCCTTGTCTTATTCCCGCCATATGCGTAAGACATCTTTCTTTTGGAACGTACTATCTTGCAAATAACATGACCTTCTTTATGTTCTTCATACTTATTGCGTTTCTGCCCAAAAACTGGGTCGTCTTCATAATTTTTCTTCATGCCCTATTTTCTGGGTTTTCCTTGTTCTTCCTAGGCGATAAAACTTCCTAGACTTGCAATGATCGATCCACGTTAACCATCATGCTCTGATACCATGTTGAGGTCCTTTTGGATCTTAGATCAATCATGGATGAACATGTTTGAGTATGCACACGAATTGTGCAGGGACTCTTTGTTTGTAACAGAGGGTGGGAATACTTTTAAGATAAACACAATACTGATATAATTCCACACTTAAAACTTTACATGTACGTACATATTTATAGTATGCGAATGGTTGTGTTCCAACCATCACACCGGTTCAAAGGGTTGTGTCCCAAGCGACACACTATTTCACAATTTACAGGAAATTAACTGGCTATATTAACAGAAAACAATTACTAACTATCTATCTAATCACTATTGGTCCTTCACCACCACTTTGTCCAAAAACAAAGTTTCCAGGCCTAAATATCTCACCATTCGATCTTATATTGTCCATTGTCCCAGGTTCAAAATCCATCAAAACTGCACGTGGGACGTATCGTCCACCCGACACACATTTATAAACTAACCTTTAGAGTTTAGACGTTTTTGGTCTGGATATTGAATACCATACACTCTTTCAAGACCTTCATGGTTTTTGTTTCCCCTCCAGTAACCTGTTGAAGCCTGAAAAGATGTCACAAGCATAAATGATATGAGCTTATGTGTGGATATTAGAGATAGCTTATTATCGTTTAATAATGCATAACATAATACTCCATAAGATACTTCAATAAATTTACCCAAACACCTCCTAGGTCCCTTAATAAGCAATATCAGACACACCCTGGATGTTAAGCGTTTACTTGACAGCTGTTGAGGTCCTTTTGGATCTTGGATCAATCATGGATGAACATGTTTGAGTATGCACACGAATTGTGCAGGGACTCTTTGTTTGTACCAGAGGGTGGGAATACTTTTAAGATAAACACAATACTGATATTATTCCACACTTTAAAAATTTACATGTATGTACATATTTATAGTATGCGAATGGTTGTGTTCCAACCATCACACCGGTTCAAAGGGTTGTGACCTAAGCGACACACCGTTTCACAATTTACAGGAAATTAACTAATTATATTAACAGAAAACAGTTACTAACTATCTATCTAATCACTATTGGTCCTTCGACTTTGAAGACTTATGTTTTCTTGATTACCTTACTTCCAACATTCACTCCCCTAATCAAGAAATCATAATCTTCACTCTGTTCTTGTTCATCCCAATTGCAGTCTCGTTCTTTCTTCTTTGTCATTCATATTCTGATCGCCCTGTTTGCTTGTCCGGTCTTTCATGTTCACTTGCCTTTCATCGTTCCATGGATCATCGTCCTTGTTCTTATCATCTTCATGTGATCCATCCTAACACCAAACCTGTCCATTACTTTTTCTTGTGTTCCATCCCTAACTGCTCCATCTTGCAAGCCTTTGTAGGTCTATGTCTTCTGCAGTCCAACTGCTTCTTCCCACTTCTTTTTTTGGCTTCTCTTCTTGCAGTGTCATGGTAACCATTATCAAGTCTATGAACCCTTTTGTTGCCTTGTCTTATTCCCACCATATGCGTAAGACATCTTTCTTTTGGAACATACTATCTTGCAAATAACATGACCTTCTTTATGTTGTTCATACTTATTGCGTTTCTGCCCAAAAACTGGGTCGTCTTCATAATTTTTCTTCATGCCCTATTTTCTGGGTTTTCTTTGTTCTTCCTAGGCGATAAAACTTCCTGGACTTGCAATGATCGATCCACGTTAACCATCATGCTCTGATACCATGTTGAGGTCCTTTTGGATCTTAGATCAATCATGGATGAACATGTTTGAGTATGCACACGAATTGTGCAGGGACTCTTTGTTTGTAACAGAGGGTGGGAATACTTTTAAGATAAACACAATACTGATATTATTCCACACTTAAAACTTTACATGTACGTACATATTTATAGTATGCGAATGGTTGTGTTCCAACCATCACACCGGTTCAAAGGGTTGTATCCCAAGCGACACACTGTTTCACAATTTACAGGAAATTAACTGGCTATATTAACAGAAAACAGTTACTAACTATCTATCTAATCACTATTGGTCCTTTGACTTTGAAGACTTATGTTTTCTTGATTACTTTACTTCCAACAACAGCCCTTTAACTATAATTTTTATTCTTAAACCACATCATAACCATTAACCAATCCTTTGGGCATACACGTAACCTTCCAACTAAGATTACCAAGATTGCCTTATAAACTAAGTATACTGAAAAAAAATTACTTACAGATTCTGACATTTGGTTCGGAACCAAGGAACTGAATAAGTGAACAATTTGTTGCGGTGGTCTATGGATGGATCCAGATTTACGGGCCAGCCGCCCCGTCCGATGAGCATAGGGAATCCATACTCGAGCCTTCAACTGAGTCGCTTTCTGTAAAGGTAACAATTGGATAGAAACTATATGTACCTGCAAGTCAAGGATTGAAGTACTAATGTCACTGTATGTATCGGTCCTTGTACATAACACGTGCGACGAAAGATGTGCATAACATGTTCTTCCCACTGTGCAGTAACTGGAGACGGAAACACAATAGCAGGTCTCGATTCAGGAGCCTTTTCGAATAACTGAGTTCCAGAGTCCCTTGCTACCATGTCCAAGTTTCACCAGTTCACTAAAATAAACATGTACCAAGTTGTTATTCCGTTTTTACTACGTATCAGGAAAAAACTATTAAATGTATTTCATAGATGATGGGGATGTAATTATTATCCGTTTTTTCCTTATTATTTGATCCACAATCATAATCATATTCCATTATATGCAGTATTAGATATAAATGAAGAAGTAAAGTTCACTGTATAAGAAGAATAACTTGCCAACAAATTGATTAAATCATCATTCATGTGCCTTTTGTGCTTCATTAACGTACCTAAACCTCCAATGCAACATAATGTACAGGTTTCTTTATGTGACTAAAAATAAGAATAAAGCACATGCATGTAAGAAATAATTACAACATGAATACCATGTAGTGTTATTGTCTAACATGCAAAAATGTATATACAGAAGGTTGCATAAGAATAAATTTAACTAATAAGAAACGCATCTTGCAAAAATATGGGAAACATAAAAGAAACTGTATGAGTGTGTATCCTAGATACTATGATAAAAGTTACTACTGGTACAACTTTAAATAGGCAATTAGGCATCACAATATTCTTTATCATGTTTTATTTGAGTGTTAATTGGTATTACTTGCTTAATATGACGTAAAGGAAAACTTCACTATCACAATATTGCTTTTCTTCATATAAATTAAGTGTATCTGCTCCATGCATCTTCTGTATTTAACAGATAACAGCAAAAACCACTTAACAAAANTGACTTTGAAGACTTATGTTTTCTTGATTACTTTACTTCCAACAACAGCCCTTTAACTATAATTTTTATTCTTAAACCACATCATAACCATTAACCAATCCTTTGGGCATACACGTAACCTTCCAACTAAGATTACCAAGATTGCCTTATAAACTAAGTATACTGAAAAAAAATTACTTACAGATTCTGACATTTGGTTCGGAACCAAGGAACTGAATAAGTGAACAATTTGTTGCGGTGGTCTATGGATGGATCCAGATTTATGGGCCAGCCGCCCCGTCCGATGAGCATAGGGAATCCATACTCGAGCATTCAACTGAGTCGCTTTCTGTAAAGGTAACAATTGGATAGAAACTATATGTACCTGCAAGTCAAGGATTGAAGTACTAATGTCACTGTATGTATCGGTCCTTGTACATAACACGTGCGACGAAAGATGTGCATAACATGTTCTTCCCACTGTGCAGTAACTGGAGACGAAAACACAATAGCAGGTCTCGATTCAGGAGCCTTTTCGAATAACTGAGTTCCAGAGTCCCTTGCTACCATGTCCAAGTTTCACCAGTTCACTAAAATAAACATGTACCAAGTTGTTATTCCGTTTTTACTACGTATCAGGAAAAAACTATTAAATGTATTTCATAGATGATGGGGATGTAATTATTATCCGTTTTTTTTCCTTATTATTTGATCCACAATCATAATCATATTCCATTATATGCAGTATTAGATATAAATGAAGAAGTAAAGTTCACTGTATAAGAAGAATAACTTGCCAACAAATTGATTAAATCATCATTCATGTGCCTTTTGTGCTTCATTAACGTACCTAAACCTCCAATGCAACATAATGTACAGGTTTCTTTATGTGACTAAAAATAAGAATAAAGCACATGCATGTAAGAAATAATTATAGCATGAATACCATGTAGTGTTATTGTCTAACATGCAAAAATGTATATACAGAAGGTTGCATAAGAATAAATTTTAACTAATAAGAAACGCATCTTGCAAAAATATGGGAAACATAAAAGAAACTGTATGAGTGTGTATCCTAGACACTATGATAAAAGTTACTACTGGTACAACTTTAAATAGGCAATTAGGCATCACAATAGTCTTTATCATGTTTTATTTGAGTGTTAATTGGTATTACTTGCTTAATATGACGTAAAGGAAAACTTCACTATCACAATGTTGCTTTTCTTCATATAAATTAAGTGTATCTGCTCCATGCATCTTCTGTATTTAACAGATAACAGCAAAAACCACTTAACAAAACCAAACAGAGCCGAGCCATTCACTATCTATATTCTACAATAGATAGATTTATGCAGGATGAAGGGGCTATTTGGGCAGGGTATGACTAAAAGGGATTGTTTGGAAGAGGCTCTTTGAGGGCCGGTTTAGACAGCAAAAAAGTGCAGATCACCATTATAATATTCTGGTTTAGAGGCTGTGAGGACATGACCATTTTGAAGCAAAGGAAGTTCAATATTGATTTCTTTGACACAAAGCAAGGAAAACTGGTTACTGTGAGTTAAGTGATATCAAAATGGAAATCCAAACACACCCTAACTAAAGTTTGTGATGCAAATGTAATTACAGATATATAACAACGATTTTGAACAATGCGTATCAAAATGGATCAACCATTGTATTACCATTGTCAACCATTGTTATAGCCTGATTTGTTACTGTGGTGTTTGGTACACCTCTTTAAATGTGATAATGTAATATGGCATAATCAAAATTTAATAAAAAGGCTAAAAAAGTTAGAGTCTAGACATGCTTTGTGAACCTGTGATACTTTTTAAGGGGTCTTAAAACTCAATGCAGGAGATAGTATTTGGATTTGCTTTAATTGTAACACTAAATATGACATAATAGCGTAGAAATACTAAATCGGACAAACCTGGTAAGGTTCTAATTATAGAAGAAGACTTTTCTAAGCAGTAATTCTATAATAACGACATACAATAGTTAGCTCAAGAATAAAAAGTCCTGTGCGCAAGAGTTCTCGTCTGCAAGATTAACATGTAAGTTTTCTTAACACCCTTTTTATGTGTTAAAACGTAGGTTATATCACTGTTTAGAAGTCCTATGCTCAAGGATACTCGTCTGCACAATTTCTGTATTTATTTTCCGCTATGCATGTTTCAACTTGCAGATGACCACCAGAACCCTAGAAGAACAGTGATTATGGTGGTGGTGGATAGATTAAGGACAGTCACTTTATTCCACTGATATACTCAGTATCAGAAATCACTTAACCAAACTGCCAAGTGAATCGAGATAGGAAGAAAGAACAATTCACGAAACAACTTGATATCAATTTCATATAAACCTTCCCATACTTGGTTCGCATCGTTTATAAGCTAATTGTAGAACTCACTCCAAAAAGCTAGCTTAAAGGAGGAGGAAACACCTAGACATTATAAACCACCGGCCAATCCCATACTTAGCCGATGTGGGATCGTAACATCCACTTACTCATCCTTATACTGCCGTTACAGTGCACAAGCTTCCTTAGACAATGTTTACAATTTACATGGCTTACCAAAAGTGATTGCGAGTGATAGGGACACAATCTTCTTGAGAAGCTTTTAGAAAGAAATATTTAAGTTGCTGCAGGTGAGTCTGCACATGAGTACATCATATCATCCTCAGAGTGATGGCCAAACTTTGGTTCCGATAACTGCAAGTGGTTCACTGATTCTTTGCTCTGCACATGGGTTGTCCTGACTTCATGCATGGTCTAAGAGAATTGATGTGAGAGTTGTAGTTAGGCAGATATTACTTTTCAGTAAGATTTAAAAGTTACACACTGGCATCAAGTCATATGGTCATGCTGAATTGCTGAGGACATTAAAGGATTTCAAGCAATATTCATCGTGCCCCTTGAGAAACCTTGATGGTTAGTTTTGGTTTCAAATCACTGGACATAAAATTTAGATAGTATACATTACATTTTGGCTGACCTCCTAAATTTATGCTAACATTCAACAAGACTTGGCTGATAAGGAAAAGTCAAACTTCACAATAAAAAGGAACTTGCAAAGATGAAATTTGTTCACAAATTCTCTTCGTATTTGGTTTGTTATTCGTATGTCTAGTACAAATTAGTTTCTTTGATAGTAAAATGAGTAGGTATGAATGTATAAAGCTTTCGAATACTTCACGAAAATCGTTGTTTCTATATGACACAGATAGTTATTTCCATAATAATGTTACAATCATTTTTCGAAATGTTTTGGCCTCCCCAATCAAGACGCCCAAGCTCTGCTACTGTTTCAAATGTGAGTCAATACCGATCCTCAATCAAGTGTCAATTCGGTATTATAGACGCTTCAAGAGTCTTCAGTTTTCCGTCTCCAAGTCAATGTTCACAAAGTTCATGTTCAAGTTACGCAGGTGCAAAGTAAGCTGTCGTTCTAAGCTTTCAATCTTATAATTCATGTTTGGATGTCGGGTGTTCCAAAAAGACGTCACAATTTGCAACATTGTTTCAATTAGAAAGTTCATTTAAAAACTAAAAGATTTCAAACGATTGCCATTCCATCTACCCAAGATAGATTGCAAAATGAAAACTTCCAATTTTCACAAGATAGAAATTATCTGTTCGTATTTTCACAGGTTCCATACTTTCTAGGATCGATATATATCAAACAAGATTGACAAGAATGATTCATTAATATAAACAACATAATTCGGATTACATTGTTATTAAGACACACTATTAAACGTTACATGTACTAATCTATATATAGGGTTCCAACCGGTGTATTGAACCATTGTGACTATTCGGTATTATAACCGAATATAACTAACTAATAACTACCAACTAATAACTAACTTAACCGCCATTAACTAACTAACTAACGGTTACTAACTTTCTATCATACAATATTGGTCCTTTCTCTAACAAGACTTATGCAATTAGCGTGCAACATTTCCCCCCTAATTGTTTATAAGTCTTGTTTTTCGAATCTTCATACTCTTTCCCGCGTTAGTAATCACCAAATCCCAAACAACTTCTCGCTTTTCTTTTCGATATTGACCAATGTCTTGTTGTTGTTGCCTCGTTGTTGTTTCCTGTCTCCAAGTCAATTTGTAAAGCAAACCCACAGTTCTTTTTTCTTTGTGTCGAATTGTTTTTGTCTCACAAACCAAAACGAGTTCCTTTTTCTTTGGTATTACTACGCTTGTTCCACGTTGCTATTCTTCTTTTTGTGTCGACTTGAATTCTTGTTTAACAAAACGTGCCCTTGNTTCACAAATTCTCTTCGTATTTGGTTTGTTATTCGTATGTCTAGTACAAATTAGTTTCTTTGATAGTAAAATGAGTAGGTATGAATGTATAAAGCTTTCGAATATTTCACAAAAATCGTTGTTTCTATATGACACAGATAGTTATTTACATAATAATGTTACAATCATTTTTCGAAATGTTTTGGCCTCCCCAAACAAGACGCCCAAGCTCCGCTACTGTTTCAAATGCGAGTCAAAACCGATCCTCAATCAAGTGTCAAGTCGGTATTATAGACGCTTCAAGAGTCTTCAGTTTTCCGTCTCCAAGTCAATGTTCACAAAGTTCATGTTCAAGTTACGCAGGTGCAAAGTAAGCTGTCGTTCTAAGCTTTCAATCTTATAATTCATGTTTGGATGTCGGGTGTTCCAAAAAGACGTCACAATTTGCAACATTTTTTCAATTAGCAATTTCATTGAAAAACTAAAAGATTTCAAACGATTGCCATTCCATCTACCCAAGATAGATTGCAAAATGAAAACTTCCAATTTTCACAAGATAGAAATTATCTGTTCGTATTTTCACAGGTTCCATACTTTCTAGGATCGATATATATCAAACAAGATTGACAAGAATGATTCATTAATATAAACAACATAATTCGGATTACATTGTTATTAAGACACACTATTAAACGTTACATGTACTAATCTATATATAGGGTTCCAACCGGTGTATTGAACCATTGTGACTATTCGGTATTATAACCGAATATAACTAACTAATAACTACCAACTAATAACTAACTTAACCGCCATTAACTAACTAACTAACGGTTACTAACTTTCTATCATACAATATTGGTCCTTTCTCTAACAAGACTTATGCAATTAGCGTGCAACATTTCCCCCCTAATTGTTTAAGTCTTGTTCTTCGAATCTTCATACTCTTCTCCGCGTTAGTAATCACCAAATCCCAACAACTTCTCGCTTTTCTTTTCGATATTGACCAATGTCTTGTTGTTGTTGCCTCGTTGTTTGTTTCCTGTCTCCAAGTCAATTTGTAAAACAAACCCACCGTTTCTTTTTCTTTGTGTCGAATTGTTTTTGTCTCAACAAACCAAAACGAGTTCCTTTTTTTTTCGGTATTACTACGCTTGTTCCACGTTGCTATTCTTCTTTTTGTGTCGACTTGAATTCTTGTTTAACAAAACGTGCCCTTGACTTCTCTTATTCTCGGCTTCCCTTCCAAACAACCTTGTTGTTCTCGGTAACTAAAACCTTGTTTTAGTTGTTGTTGTTTTTTCTTGAATTCCAAGTCCTTTCACAAAGCTTTTTGTAGGTCCAAAGTTCTGGATCTAAGCAGCCTTTGTAAGACAATAGATACCTTGGATAAATCCAAACTATCTATATGAGAAACTCTAAACAATGTATACTTGATGTTAACGCGGAATATTAACAAACAGTAAGAACAACACAGAGAATTACTAACTTTATATTCTATTAACTTTGAGAAAACTTGGCCTAGAACTCAGTGCCATAGGGTTCCTTTTATACTACAAGGAAACCCTAATTCTACAAACGTGTGAAAGGATGCATGCATATCTTCTCCTAAGATATCTAACCGCGTACATATCATTTCCTATAATATCTCCTAACTTATCTAACTTGTACAGAAAAACAAACTTAACTGAACCAACATAAACAGACTTAACTATCACTGGCAGACTTAACTTAGTACTGGCAGACTTAACTATCTACCCGACTTAACTAAGCTTTTCAGACTTTTAAGTCTATTACAAATAATTCCCAACAATCCTCCCCTAACTTGATCTTCATGCTCCATGATCTTCAAGTTCCTTTCTTCAGAAATGCTTTGAGGATTTTGAATTTAAGCTCCATTGGAATTATTGTTGAGCTGCAACTTTTGATGAATCTTGAAATCTTTCAGCAACCTTCAAATCTTTATTACCATATGATCTTTGCAGCAACATTGACAATATGTACATCAAATCAAAAGTTTCATACTATTCTCATCACTTCCAGGTGTGTGAACTCCTGTGAGAGTTGAATCATTGAAAATTTAATGGATTTGATGTCTCTTTACCAGATAGCCATCACTTCTGGAGTAGCCAATGTTTTAGTATGATACTATGGTACATTGATAACCATATGATTTTTAGCAAACCATCAGCTATCAACGGATTTGATTTGTCTTTACCAAAAGCCGTTTGCTTTTGGACTAGCCAACTCTTTGATGGAATACAGTCATCATCTTGGTGAGTTGATTACCAATTATGGTTTTCCACTTCCTTTACCACAAGCCATAACCTTGTGGGCTAGTCAACTCTTCACTATAACAGATATGGTGAGTTGAATACCATACGATTTTTGGCAAATTGTCAGCCATAAACGGATTTGAGATATCTTTACCTAGAGCCGTTTGCTCTTGGATTAGCCAGTCCTTATGNATTTAACTAACTAATAACTACCAACTAATAACTAACTTAACCGCCATTAACTAACTAACTAACGGTTACTAACTTTCTATCATACAATATTGGTCCTTTCTCTAACAAGACTTATGCAATCAGCGTGCAACATTTCCCCCCTAATTGTTTAAGTCTTGTTTTTCGAATCTTCATACTCTTCTCCGCGTTAGTAATCACCAAATCCCAACAACTTCTCGCTTTTCTTTTCGATATTGACCAATGTCTTGTTGTTGTTGCCTCGTTGTTTGTTTCCTGTCTCCAAGTCAATTTGTAAAGCAAACCCACAGTTTCTTTTTCTTTGTGTCGAATTGTTTTTGTCTCAACAAACCAAAACGAGTTCCTTTTTCTTTTGGTATTACTACGCTTGTTCCACGTTGCTATTCTTCTTTTTGTGTCGACTTGAATTCTTGTTTAACAAAACGTGCCCTTGACTTCTCTTATTCTCGGCTTCCCTTCCAAACAACCTTGTTGTTCTCGGTAACTAAAACCTTGTTTTAGTTGTTGTTGTTTTTTCTTGAATTCCAAGTCCTTTCACAAAGCTTTTTGTAGGTCCAAAGTTCTGGATCTAAGCAGCCTTTGTAAAACAATAGATACCTTGGATAAATCTAAACTATCTATATGAGAAACTCTAAACAATGTATACTTGATGTTAACGCGGAATATTAACAAACAGTAAGAACAACACAGAGAATTATTAACTTTATATTCTATTAACTTTGAGAAAACTTGGCCTAGAACTCAGTGCCGTAGGGTTCCTTTTATACTACAAGGAAACCCTAATTCTACAAACGTGTGAAAGGATGCATGCATATCTTCTTCTAAGATATCTAACCGCGTACATATCATTTCCTATAATATCTCCTAAATTATCTAACTTGTACAGAAAAACAAACTTAACTGAACTAACATAAACAGACTTAACTATCACTGGCCAGACTTGACTTAGTACTGGCAGAATTAACTATCTACCCGACTTAACTAAGCTTTTCAGACTTTTAAGTCTGTTACAAATAATTCCCAACAATCCTCCCCTAACTTGATCTTCATGCTCCATGATCTTCAAGTTCCTTTCTTCAGAAATGCTTTGAGGATTTTGAATTTAATCTCCATTGGAATTATTGTTGAGCTGCAACTTTTGATGAATCTTGAAATCTTTCAGCAACCTTCAAATGTTTATTACCATATGATCTTTGCAGCAACATTGACAATATGTACATCAAATTCAAAAGTTTCATACTATTCTCATCACTTCCAGGTGTGTTAACTCCTGTGAGAGTTGAATCATTGAAAATTTAATGGATTTGATGTCTCTTTACCAGATAGCCATCACTTCTGGAGTAGCCAATGTTTTAGTATGATACTATGGTACATTGATAACCATATGATTTTTAGCAAACCATCAGCTATCAACAGATTTGATTTGTCTTTACCAAAAGCCGTTTGCTTTTGGACTAGCTAACTCTTTGATGGAATACAGTCATCATCTTGGTGAGTTGATTACTAATTATGGTTTTCCACTTCCTTTACCACAAGCCATAACCTTGTGGGCTAGTCAACTCTTCACTATAACAGATATGGTGAGTTGAATACCATACGATTTTTGGCAAATTGTCAGCCATAAACGGATTTGAGATATCTTTACCTAGAGCCGTTTGCTCTTGGATTAGCCAGTCCTTATGTGGGTTAGACATGGTGGACTGAGAACCATTTGTTGTGTCAGTGCAATGCACTTTCACCACGCAAACTCCAAATAAACCTATCTCAAGTCCATTTTTCCAAAACTTTTGAAAATTCTTTCAAACACCCCAAGCAGTATCCTGCTTGGACTGTTTTTCTAAGAGTTCCAAAAGCTGAATTTTTGTCTCATCCTCCTTATCTCCTAGCAATTTCTTTTCCAGCATAACCTTACAAACTCTAGGAGGGATTGGGTATTCTACCTCTGCAAGCATGTAGATGTGTGTAGTCTTAGATGTTAGACAATGAACTGCATAACTAGAGAAATATCACCAACATCTTACTTCTTGTTGATGAGTTACCTTCCAGATATCATTAGTCTTGCTTGGAGGATCAAACATGATTTTTAAGTCTCCTCAAAGAATCTTTTCAAAGTCATCCTCAGGTGTAGCATCCCCATATTTTGACACCATAAGCCTGTATAACTCCTTAAGATCATCTCTTGTCAAGTCATGCAACATAGCTGGAAAGTTCAAGTAAAGATTTTCAGTATAATCTTCCCTTATGATTTTATATGCTGCTCTGTTGTTCCCTTGTTTGATGATCTGCCAGTTTACAACTTTGGCAGGTGTTCTCAAACTTTGTGTCATGGTTTCAACGGTTTGAGAATCAGATGAAGGTTCTTGCACATTTTCTTCCACATCAGCTTTCTTTGATCCCTTTTTGCCAATGGTCTTTCTCCTGGTTCTTCTCAAAACTGGCTCTTTTACTTCTTCCTCCTTTTACTTCTTCCTCCTTTTTCACAGGGAGATCCTTTGTAGACTCTGCAATGTTCTCAACATCAACAACTTTCTCAGATGTAGCATCTTCAGAAGATTCCCCAGCCTTTCTTTTCTTAGGATCCTCTTTTTGAAGTGTTGTACCATGCCTTTTGAGTCCATAAAACTATGCTTCCTTTTCTGAGTCCATGGGAATGAATTGTATATTCCTTCTGTAGCCTGTGTAATAGGCTAATTCTATCTGTCCTGGAGACATGCCTTTGAATTGAGACATCTTCCAGTTGCACTGATTGCACAAATACTTCTTCATCCCATACAGAACTTCACTTTCTGAGAGATTTTTCCTCTTCTTTTTAGACTCTCTTAGTGAATTTATCACGACATCCAAAGCTTGTTCATTTTTCATGTTGATAAAGTCCAAAAGTTGTGCTGTCTGCTGGTCTTAACTCAAGCTTTGATCTGCAATAAGTTCAAGAGCCTTTCTTCTTATTTCAGGATCTGTAGCAATCATTTGCTTGATTTCATGCTGGGTTGGCTTATACGGCTCCTCAGTTATCTATTTAGTCTTGTGCTGCTTTGTAGTATTGAGCTCATTTGCTAACTTTCTAGCCAATTCTGCATCTTTGGCTTGTAATGCGTCCATTCTGTCTTGCTCAGCTCTTTCTATTGCTTGAATTCTTCCAATCTCAGCTAGACTTGTTGCTTCTTCTCTTTCTTGTCTCTTAGTTTTCTTGGGCTGAGGAGCTTCTTCCACCTTTTCAGCAGCTGGCTTAACCTTTTCAGCAGAATTAATCTCAGCAGACTTAACTTCTGCGGCAGACTTAACCTCAGCAGGCTTAACCTCTGCAGCAGACTTGACCAGATCATCACCAGTCTTAATTACTTCAACCTCTTCTGTCCCCACCTTTTTTTTCAACAACTTCTTTTGCTGACTTTGGCTAAGAGTGTTGATTAAAATGTCAGCTGCTTCCATTCCTTCAGGACTAACTTCTGAATTTTGAGGAAGATTTTCCTTTATAGGAGTCTGAAGATTTGTAGGAGTCTGAAGTTCTTGGTCATCCAAATTCCTCTTCTGTTTGGAAGAATTTTCAACTGTATCATCCTCTGTATCACTGAATACCATTCCAGAAGCTTTCATCACATCTTCCATCTTTTGTACCTGTTTGACCAATTTGTCAATAGTAGCACCCATGGTTTGCTTGGTCTCATTCAACTCATTTTCCAGCATCTCTATCTTGTTTTCAAGTTGTGTGAGAGTTGCTGATGAACTCAAATAAGTACACTTTATTATCATCATTTATCCTATTTATTTAACTTGTTTTACTTTATTATGTATGAGACTCGGTGCTTTAATGTTTACTTTAGTGATTCTCAGGTAAAAACAGGTAAAAGGTAAAACTTGGCGATTTTGGACTAATTACCGAGCAAAATGAGCAAGATGTCAAAAGTCTACTGAAACCCAGAATATGCGCTGTATCTAACTCAACAGATACGCCGCAATATCATACTTAGATGAATTCGAAGACCATTGCCTGACTTTCAAGAATGCGCCGCATGGAATTATACCATGCGCCGCATATGAAACTTTGGTCAAAGAAGAAGATCAAGTTCGTTCTACTCCAGATACGTCGCATCACACAATTGACATACGGCGTATCACTATCAAGACTTCACCAGAAACTATCCAAGACAACTGAAGGACATGCGCCGCATAAAGATTCAAGTTACTCCGCATCTAAAGGCGGTGTACGAATATTCCAGAATATAATAAGCTTGGACCCCACGTGAAGTTAAGTTATGCCCGCATCTGATCATTACATCGCGCCGCAGTCGCAGCCCTTAGACAGAAGACTATAAATACCCAAAGACCTAGGACGAATTGTCTTGTGCCACCATAACCCTAAGCGGAAGCGCGAATTCCGCATGAACAAGCAACACAAGCACACCCTAAACGAAGATCTTAGAGCTGTGAAGGAGGGTCCGTGCATGATTACTCGAATTTCATTAAGTAGTTTTGTTTGTATTGTAATGTAAGCTTTACAATTCATCCAGATTGCATTGCGTAGTTTGGTGAGTACGCAAAATTCAAGATGCCCGCCTTAAAATTGCGTTTCCCATCAATTAGAGTTTATCACTGTTTGATGTCTTTTTGATGAATTCTATATTGAGGGCTTGAGTATACCTCTGCGTCTAGCCTGAGCAGTGCTTGGGCTGCCATACCCCTTCCTCGCCTATTTACTCCGATGTCTTTAGATAAGTAGGATATTCATAAGTAATCATTAAGGGTTTACTCGCCGATATAATGAAACCAATGAGCACAGATTAACTTTATACACTTCATATAAAACTAGCAATAAAACAAGTGACAAACTACTTAATTATTAGGACAGGTCTTCTTATTGTCTCTATTATCTATCTGTGTACGTGTATGCTATTCGCTGATTTATTCTCATTAGTATTTACTGTTTAATTTAATAACCAAACTGTGCCAGTCTCACAGGCTGAACCCCATTTCGTTAGATTAAATTGTTAAACTAACTTAGATATTAAATTACTGATTAGGATAATTAGATAATACATTCCACTCTTAGTGATCGACACTCTGCTTACCATTATATACAAACTGACCGGGTACACTGTTCGTTAAGTTTCTGTGTTATTGATAAGTCGGCTAAATATAAATGTAAAACTTGAGTAGGCATTAACACTGCTAAACCGCAACGACACATCACGTGCATCAGTTGCCTTGTTTGTAGAAGATTGTTCCTCCTCATGAGTTGAGGTTTGGGTGTGGGATTTTGGAGATAGTTGTGGTGGTGTAGGGGAAGGTGGCAAGTTACCAGGGGATCTGGAGGAACCAGGTTCAGGAATAGGTACATCAGGGGCATCCATTGGTTGGGATGAGTTATCACTCTCAGATGATGATGAGGATGTACCTGCATTGTCAGTACCACCAGGCAGCATAGCAGGGAGCAAGGGTTTCAATTTCCCTTTAAAACTCCTTTTCATGTTTGCAAAAAGCTTCTTTTTAAATGGGATGACCATATACTGAGTCTTATTAACTGTTTCAAACTTTCAACATCTAACACCATTTGCAAAAACCTTGGATACATCAAAAACTTTGTGCTACTTTTGGAATTTCTTACCATTGCTTCAAAGATCATTTTTGTAAAATCATAGGTTTTATTTGCGGAGAGACAAATCAATGCAGAGGCAAGACTGGTACCAAATTGATCCCATCCACCACTCTTAGAACTTAGGCATTAAAGCAAATGGTGAATTAAGAACCTCCAATTAGGAGTGAATTGACTTTTCCAAAACGTAAGAGTACCATCAGGAAGGTATCCCATTTTCTTTATACGCTTAAAAATCCTTTTATTTGACAACATAGTAATTCCTGAGGCATCATTTAATTGAAGGCTACTTCTAATGGAAGCCTCAGTAGCAGAGTATTCAGTATTATCTATGGTTGCCCTTAACTCTTGAGTCCCATCAACAAGAGTTTCGGCAGTGGCAGTCTGCCAAAACTATTTGACTAGGGAATTGTAGATGATAGGGTGACATGTTAATGCATACCTGATGTTGGAACCCTTCATAAAATCCACGATTTCATGGAAGTCATCACTGCCCACTGGTTTCTTCAATAACCCTACTTGATTGTTCTTGTTACAGTACTTCATTCTTGCAATATTGTTCTCGCTTTGAATATTGAAAGGTACTTTGAAAAGATGTTGATGTAGGGTTTAAATAGCCAAGTTGAAAACAGAGTGTGCGATTTTCTTGCCGAAAATAGGTGATTTGTTTGTTACAATATTTTTGGAGAGAAAATAAAATATAAGAATTGAAAATAAAATCAAAATTTTATCTTTATATACTCCTAGAATATCGTAAAACTGTAACGGTACTATTTAAACAGTGAAAATCATTGGGCCGATGACCAGTATTAACGGTCATAAAAAGTACACTACCAGACTTAATTTTGGTCAACCAGATTTAATCACCAGACTTAATTGATGATCAACATTAACCCGTAAGTATTTGTACCAAAAGTCTGAAAATAGCCTCCGTATGTCTTCAATCCATAGTTTTCCCTGGAAAAATTAGTCCAAAACCAAGAGAAGACATATATATGCAACCGACTTAATCACCTGACTTAAAATGCACATTAATTCAAATTATTAGCAAACATGACTTTTAGTTTCAAATTATACATTTAACCTCCCCTTAAATGTAGCTAGGTACCACGTAAATTTAAGAAACCAAAAGACCTTTGTTAATCATGAAAATGTGTATAAAGTACTTGAACCAAAACAAAAGAAAACTTTGATGTTGCAAAACATGAATCACACATGTCCTAATGACTTATTCAAGCACAATGCAAGCCTCTGAAAATGATGCAATAACCTTGAGAAGAAGTGATGGCTTTCTCAAAACTTAATCTCTCTTCCTTTTCTTTGCTTTGGAATCATGATCAAGCTCATCACAGATTTTACTTAACAGTTGACCACCTATGTTGAGAAGAAGGTTATCAACTGCATCGGTTTGTTCTTCACATTAAAGCTTTGAGGACATCATTCCATAGAGCACTTCAGTGCTTAGAGGATACACAACATCAGTGAGCATAAAGATATCAACACCTCCTTTGGTTGAAAGATGATGAACTC
>LBNU01000915.1:0-10877 GCA_014162995.1 Artemisia annua | reverse complement strand
ATCATTCCATAGAGCACTTCAGTGCTTAGAGGATACACAACATCAGTGAGCATAAAGATATCAGCACCTCCTTTGGTTGAAAGATGATGAACTCTTTTTGTAGAGAGTTTTATCTTGGCTTGGAAAGTTCTAGTGCACATCTGTAGAGCTTGGTGCAAACATTCTATGAAGATCCACATATAATTCCTGTGCCTTCACATCAGCTTTCCCTCCAGTCTTGAAATCCAGTTGAACTAGCTTCCATAGAGTATCTAAGTCCTCTCTGTCATAAGACTTTACCAATGTTTCCATGTTCTTGTAGCATTTAGATGTGCCATCAGCTCTAGTTATCTTCCAGACTTTTCCACGATTATCCCTGCTAATATTCCAATCTTCTATTCTTGCTGGAAATAGGTTGATGTACATTTTCCTTTCAAATATATCCAAGGGTTCTTTAAAACCCAGCTTGTGCTCTGAGCATCCACTATCAAATAAATCTTTATACCTTAGTTCCTGAAGTGAATGATCCTGCACATAAATAAGAGATTAGTTTCTCTTAATGACCCAGGCCTGTGCAGGCTTGGGTCCATTTTGTGGATCTACATATTTGTAAGTCTTGTAAGAACAAGATCCACTGATACTGCTTTGGGACTTATAGGTAAGTTCATTTTTTAATGGGTCCCATTTCCAACAGTCTAAGTCTCTAGTAGGAGACCCCCCTTTACCCTTTACAGCATAAGAGTTTGAGATCTTAGCTGTATTGTTTAAATGGGTCTTCTCATAGGTGATATTGATTTGGAGAAATTTCTTCTTTGGTTAAAATTGTTCACCTGTGAGATAGGTCTTCTCACAGGTGAACAAGATTTTGCAAAGTAATATTAGCTTGATTCACTTGTGGTTTAACTGGTTGTTTTGGTGTATAATATCCAGTAGTACCCTTGGGATGATGAACAGGATTAACCTTTTGCCCAACAGGTTTAACATGGCTTCTACCTGTATTAACATTTGGTCTACCATAATTAACTTTGGAATGACCAGTATTAACCCTTAAACGAGCAGAATTAACATTTGCGTTACCAGTATTGAGTAGAACTTGTCTAGGGACAAACTGATTAGCATGATTAATTCTAGTCATATTATTCCATACATGTTTAGCCATAACATTACCAGTATTAACCATTCTTTGTTTTCTCAACTCATTTTCTTTAGCCATTCTTTTTTCATGAAAGTCACAATCTTTTATCAAATGACTAATGCTATTACACACAAAGCATCTTTTCTGAGTAAACAAATAACCTCCTCCTAACACTCTATTCCATTTTCTTTGTTTTCTCAACTCATTTTCTTTCCCTTTTAGGTGTCTCTGGTTTATTTACTTGTTGCCAAGGAGATTTTAAGTGAGTTTCACAACTAGGTTCAACAGGTTTTTGTTTAGGTTCAGACACAACAGGTTTATCACTTTTAACAGAATTTGACCTTGACACTTCACTTGACACACTTTCAGGTTCTGATTCAGAGGGCTCAGAGGTGTTTCCAAGTGACTCTTCACTGTCATTAGATTGGCAGGTAGAGTATTCCCTGGATTTATCTTCTGAGACATTTGTTTCAGGCACTTGAGATCCTTTTTTACCATACACATATAGTGATTCATCAAACTTTTTCTCAGGTAGAAGAGTATAGTCTCCACTTAAAAGAGGTGGAACTCCTTTGTAGTTATCAGTTTTTAAAAATCTACTATATACAATAGAATCAGCCAAGTCAGTATCTGAACCAGTAAACATGCTCCTATCCATTTCTTCTTCATAGCTTAAAACCTCACTATCTGATTTTATCTCATATCCTAGACCAATTTTACATGTTGAGCTCATACCATTACTTATTAATTTTGACAAATTTTGAGAAGAATTTTTCCATTTGTCTACTATTTGCTGTAATTCTTCTTTATCTTTAAGAGCTTTTTCACCAATTCTCCTATACTTTTTCAGTTTTTCATCTTTAGCATATATTTCATTAGCCTGAAAAGTAAGTTTTTGGTTTAAATTGACTAGTTGTGTTTGAAGTTTATTAACCTGAGCTTCTAAGGTTTTAACACCATTTTCATAGGCAAGTATTTTAATCTTCTGTTCTTCTATTTGATTAGTTTGTTCATCACAAATAGCTTTAACACTATTTTATGAATCAATACATAGTTTAGAACATAGAGATACCTCAGAGTTAGAGCTTATGGCCATTAGAGCATGATTGGAAGGTTCATCCTCTACAGTGTGCTCCACCCAATTAATAATGCCATCATCCATTGTCAGCAAACCAACCTGGCTTGTCTCCTTCTTGTGCATCTCTTCTGGATACGTGGTGTTCCTCTTCTTCTTCTCTTCAGAAGTCACTTTTGTTGTGCATTCTCTAGCAAAGTGACCATTGTTGTTGCACTTCTGCTATTGTTGCTTTGGCTTCTCATTATCAGAGACAACATCTTCATGGTTTGATTCATCAGAATCACTGTGACGGCTAGAGAATTCATCAACAGGTTTAGACATCTTTATGGGATATTGGTGAGTGTTTGAGTGGTTGTGGTCTGTGGATCTGTGTTTCTTCTTACTCAGAGTCCCTCAGCGAGGCTCTGATACCACTTGTAGGTCCAAAGTTCTGGATCTAAGCAGCCTTTGTAAGACAATAGATACCTTGGATAAATCCAAACTATCTATATGAGAAACTCTAAACAATGTATACTTGATGTTAACGCGGAATATTTACACAAGCAGTAAGAACAACACAGAGAATTACTAACTTTATATTCTATTAACTTTGAGAAAACTTGGCCTAGAACTCACTGCCTTAGGGTTCCTTTTATACTACAAGGAAATCCTAATTCTACAAATGTGTGAAAGGATGCATGCATATCTTCTCCTAAGATATCTAACCGCGTACATATCATTTCCTATAATATCTCCTAACTTATCTAACTTGTTCAGCAAAACAGACTTAACTGAACTAACATAAACAGACTTAACTATCACTGGCCAGACTTAACTTAGTACTGGCATACTTAACTATCTACCCGACTTAACTAAGCTATTCAGACTTTTAAGTCTGTTACAAATAATTCCCAACACTTTTCTCAAATACCTTTCGGTATTTTCCTAAAACAAACACTCGGTTTGTTTTCCTTCACTAATACCACTCGGTATTATCTTCCACGACAAAACAACTTGTTAGTTTTTTTGTTTGTCGTTGTTGTTGCTTTTCCTTCACCAAAACGTTGTTCCACAATACTCCTATTTGTTCTCCTTTTGTTCCACACCGTGTTCTACAACAAAACTCCAAATACCCGTTGGTACTTCTTTCAAAACAAGTGATCGGCTTGTTTTTGTTCGCTATTGTTGTTGTACTTCGTATTGCTAACGCTTTCTTTCTCACAAACAATCCTAGATTGTTTTCTTCTCTCGGTGTCTTTCAACCAATCCACAAGCAACTCTTCCTCTTGCGTTTATAACGCGTATCCCTTTGTGTCTCCTTTTTGTCAACTGGTTTCTTTTACTACACAAAGTTTTCTTCTTCTTGCCGTCTTATCCTTCCTTCTTGTTGCGTTACAATAGCAACAATGGGTCTCCTAGTCTTTGTTGTCGTGTGATCTCAGTCACCAACAAAGGACTCGTAACAATTGTTCTTTCTTGTTCTTTTTGTTGTCGCGTTCACTGATCACAACAAAAATAGGCCACCATGTCGTTTGGTGCCACACGTTTGCTTCCTTTTGTGTCGGTCTTCAAGACGTACCGCTGCCCCACAAAAGTTTCCTTCAATCGATCATGTTCCTCTTCTCCTTCAAGAGTGGATTGAAGTCGTTGCTATCTTGCAACTTCTTGTTGTTAGTTCCGGTTGTGCACCACCGTGACCAACAATTCCTTGGTGTCTTCCCTTCTAAGTCTTTTGATCTTCTTTGATCAAAAACTTGAATCAAAACTTGTAATCTTGCAACCTTCGGCTCTGATGCCATGTTCGTATTTTCACAGGTTCCATACTTTTCAGGATCGATATATATCAAACAAGATTGACAAGAATGATTCATTAGTATAAACAACATAATTCGGATTACATTGTTATTAAGACACACTATTAAACGTTACATGTACTAATCTATATATAGGGTTCCAACCGGTGTGTTGAACCATTGTGACTATTTGGTATTATAACCGAATATAACTAACTAATAACTACCAACTAATAACTAACTTAACCGCCATTAACTAACTAACGGTTACTAACTTTCTATCGTACAATATTGGTCCTTTGTCTAACAAGACTTATGCAATTAGCGTGCAACATTATCTATCTTTCCTCATAGGCGAGAACGGTGCTAATAACTAACTATCCTCATAGAAACTATCTATTAGTTGATGTGGCAATACAAGTGGTAAGTCGCCAGCTAATGTTTTAAACCTTAATGGAAGATTTTATTAGACTTTTCCAATTTTGAACATTGAAAAAGTTCGTTACATTTAATTGTGAATAAAAAAAGTCGATAACCTCATCTGGACATAAATTTGATGTCTTTTATGTCATTTGATTATAATAAAAGACAAAATACAAAGTGTTGGGGCTTGTCCCTATAAGTTTCTGGGAACTCTCACACCATGAAATTCTCTTACTTTCTTGAACCAATTTTCAGCTTTGTCTTCTTTGGCTGTGTCCTCATTCTGTGTGCTTGGAGCATGAGTGGGCAGTCGCTTACACTGGCATTTCAAGCCCATTGTATTCCTTACGTAATTTAAGTAATTACATCTGAAAAGAGCAGAAATTAATATGATGTCAGTCATACTAGTAATATTGACCGCACAGATAGTAGTTTTTAAGGTTTAAAGTAATCTTTACCGGGGACAATCCCACTCCCCATCACTCAACTGTCTTTGTGGTCTTGGCTCAACACATTCGAGGCATTTACTGTTTCTTGTGAAGTTCTTNTTGTTGTCGCGTTCACTGATCACAACAAAAATAGGCCACCATGTCGTTTGGTGCCACACGTTTGCTTCCTTTTGTGTCGGTCTTCAAGACGTACCGCTGCCCCACAAAAGTTTCCTTCAATCGATCATGTTCCTCTTCTCCTTCAAGAGTGGATTGAAGTCGTTGCTATCTTGCAACTTCTTGTTGTTAGTTCCGGTTGTGCACCACCGTGACCAACAATTCCTTGGTGTCTTCCCTTCTAAGTCTTTTGATCTTCTTTGATCAAAAACTTGAATCAAAACTTGTAATCTTGCAACCTTCGGCTCTGATGCCATGTTCGTATTTTCACAGGTTCCATACTTTTCAGGATCGATATATATCAAACAAGATTGACAAGAATGATTCATTAGTATAAACAACATAATTCGGATTACATTGTTATTAAGACACACTATTAAACGTTACATGTACTAATCTATATATAGGGTTCCAACCGGTGTGTTGAACCATTGTGACTATTTGGTATTATAACCGAATATAACTAACTAATAACTAACTTAACCGCCATTAACTAACTAACGGTTACTAACTTTCTATCGTACAATATTGGTCCTTTGTCTAACAAGACTTATGCAATTAGCGTGCAACATTATCTATCTTTCCTCATAGGCGAGAACGGTGCTAATAACTAACTATCCTCATAGAAACTATCTATTAGTTGATGTGGCAATACAAGTGGTAAGTCGCCAGCTAATGTTTTAAACCTTAATGGAAGATTTTATTAGACTTTTCCAATTTTGAACATTGAAAAAGTTCGTTACATTTAATTGTGAATAAAAAAGTCGATAACCTCATCTGGACATAAATTTGATGTCTTTTATGTCATTTGATTATAATAAAAGACAAAATACAAAGTGTTGGGGCTTGTCCCTATAAGTTTCTGGGAACTCTCACACCATGAAATTCTCTTACTTTCTTGAACCAATTTTCAGCTTTGTCTTCTTTGGCTGTGTCCTCATTCTGTGTGCTTGGAGCATGAGTGGGCAGTCGCTTACACTGGCATTTCAAGCCCATTGTATTCCTTACGTAATTTAAGTAATTACATCTGAAAAGAGCAGAAATTAATATGATGTCAGTCATACTAGTAATATTGACCGCACAGATAGTAGTTTTTAAGGTTTAAAGTAATCTTTACCGGGGACAATCCCACTCCCCATCACTCAACTGTCTTCGTGGTCTTGGCTCAACACATTCTAGGCATTTACTGTTTCTTGTGAAGTTCTTGAAACTACATCTGCTCAAATGCAAATTCTGTTAGTTTAGACTTAGGTTAAACTAGTTGCTTTATGCCTCAAATACATACATAAAGTTTTCCATTTGTTTCTTCCTTTTTACTCGGACCCCCCATTATTATGAGTGCATCGGGCATCTTAGCATTGTGACAGTATAGATAAACTAAGGGTGATTATTTCAACCCATTTATGTGAAAATCGGTGAATTCAGGTTTGTACTTAATTGATAACTGGTCAAACTGGCAAAATACGTTGTCAAGAAAACCGGCCGAACGGGTCCAATGTTATTTAAAGTGCACTCAAACACTTACAAGCTCCTACATCAATTTACTTTTAATATTTCCATATTATTATTTGCTTTATATGATTTTGGTAAGTATATTCAATGCATAAACTATATCTATAACCCAATAAAATGGGAAAAAGCAGTTGACTCAAACCCACCCTGTTTTGACTGAAATCAAGATGACTTGTTTAACCAGAACTTAAGGTAACGGGTTTTGTCCTATAACCATATTTTCCCACATTACACAACCCTCCCAAGTCCCAACCTCTACACTAACTTTTAAGAATATAAAAGTGACGCCCTGATGAAAATATCAAGCGTATATTAATAAACTTACTTTGGGCATATCCAATCACCCTTCTTTGTATTATTTGGTTGAAGATTTCTTGGAAGTTTATCATACGGTTCCAATACCAAAGTATTCATCTGATGTAACAAGCTTCGAACAGATGATTCTGTAGCCTCTTTAATGCTTCTTTCGGGATAAACGACAAGAGTGCTTACAAAATTCAATATATACTTCATCAAGTCCAATGTTTTTGCTCCCTTTGATCCCTCTACCTTCAATTCAATATAAGTCAATATATACTTCGAGATAGTTATACATATATTCAACTATCAGAAGAGAACCTGTAAGAAAGACCTCATTCTTCTCTCAGTTTCATGGGCACCTTTGAATAGATATGGATATACGTCGTTAATAAGCACCTCGATATCGTTCCTTGAAAGCCACCTTCAAATGTTATTTACAAGATAAGAACATTTAATATAAGAAAAGAAAATTATCACTGGTCTCATTCACTCATTGTAGACATTGTATTATCCTGGCCTTTTTCATTTACATTTTTATTTATCTTGTTATTACATTTTCTTTTAAAAATGTAAATGCAAAAGGTATTACCTATTATAAGCCATGATGTGAAGCTAAGCAGTGAGTGAGGGCTACGGTGTTAGGAGATTGGGTTAAGGGTGTGATGATAATCTTTGATATCTTGCTTGAATATATGGTCACTTTCCGAATAAAGTATTTCGACCCTATCGGAATCATGAAATCCTTATTTGGATAATTCAACAGTTAATAAAACAGTTAAAGTTGGTTGGAAACCAACAGTCATAACTGTTTTGCCAAGAGTCACAATAGGGGGCGCTGCCCCTCGACCCCTGCCCGGTCACTTTGGAGCGGGATCCCAACAAGGGGCGTGGCCCCTTGACCCCTGCGTTTTTGTCGTGGTGAAAACATATAATCTCAAACGAGTGTGCACCCCAAACTTCCTTAACTTCGTATATGAGCACAAAATGAAATCCCATTGTCTATAGTAAATTGCAATTACCTAAAATAGTTGATGACATTAAAATCACCAACGTACGAGTGGTCTCAGGGACGAATCAAGGAATTTGTATTAAGGGGACTCAAATAGGCACGTTGCCTTAAATGGTAGTGAAGATGGGGCAAGACAATAAGAAAATGCCCCTGTAGTATATTGTAAGAACCAACAATGTGGGCTTTTCTTTAGGCAATACCCTTATACGTAGCGGCATACTTGCTTGCGACAATTAACCTAAGTGAGCCCTTTTTTTTATGTTTTGTGTGCACATTTATTATCACCTCTTTTTTCTTTCTTTATTCTTCTTCTTCTTCTTCTTCTAAATTCTATGAGAAATTTTTCTATCAAACAACACTCTTCATCACATAAAACAATTCACAAGATCAACAACTTGATGCCCCCTGTATGGTTAATGCTTAGGCCGTCGCCCGTCTCGCCCACCACCAGGGACGGCCCTGGGTTGATGGTGGCCGAGCACCCTCCGGCCCCCTACCCACCCCCACAGCTCCATCCATGGCTGGTCTTACAGTCAAAAACGAACGTAGACAAACAAAAACATTTCCATTCAATTCAATGTTCATTTAAACTTCAGAGTCCTAACTAATGAGACACAAATAAACAAACAAAATTTGTATAAAAAAAACCTTATTATCTCCATACGATCAGAAGCAAAAAACAAACACACATTCGCAACATCGAGAAATTCCAGGGGTAACTTCTGATTCTCCACAAATTCTTTTAAATCACCCCTATCAGCATAACCATCGTTGTACAGAATTCCAATGAACCGAGACCATTCCGGCCACGGATGGGACGGTAACATTCGGTGGCCACGGGAAACACTATCAGTCTCCTTCCTCGTTTTGGAGCAATAATTCTGACCGAACTTCATCGAAATAAGTGAATTACAGTGGCGAGTAAAGTGTAAAAAAGTGGAAGACGTTGGATTTAACAAGTGAAAGAGTAGTCTTGATGAAGTTCCGGCCATTTGATCGAAGAATGGGTATTGCTGGTGATGTGATCGTTAAACCCTTATACAAGGGTTTTGCAGTTTATGAATAGCCCAGATTGTAAGGGGTATTTGACTTTGACTAACCCATATGTTTTGGGCTCAATTTGCAAATAACTGAAGAAAAAAAAAAAAAGGTAAAAGAAAAAGTTGCCGGATATACACTTACGCGTGTTCATTGCTTTATTCCATTTGGTCGGTTCGATTAAATGTTTTTTTGGATACTCCGAGAGTATATGGTGTTAGCCGAGTATTTTGATAAGAATGAATCCAAAAAACTACATCTGCTCAAATGCAAATTCTGTTAGTTTAGACTTAGGTTAAACTAGTTGCTTTATGCCTCAAATACATACATAAAGTTTACCATTTGTTTCTTCCTTTTTACTCGGACCCCCCATTATTATGAGTGCATTGGGCATCTTAGCATTGTGACAGTATAGATAAACTAAGGGTGATTATTTCAACCCATTTATGTGAAAATCGGTGAATTCAGGTTTGTACTTAATTGATAATTGGTCAAACTGGTAAAATACGTTGTCAAGAAAACCGGGCGAACGGGTCCAAGGTTATTTAAAGTGCACTCAAACACTTATATAAGCTCCTACATCAATTTACTTTTAATATTTCCATATTATTATTTGCTTTATATGATTTTGGTAAGTATATTCAATGCATAAACTATATCTATAACCCAATAAAATGGGAAAAAGGAGTTGGCTCAAACCCACCCTGTTTTGACTGAAATCAAGATGACTTGTTTAACCAGAACTTAAGGTAACGCGTTTTGTCCTATAACCATATTTTCCCACATTACACAACCCTCCCAAGTCCCAACCTCTACACTAAGTTTTAAGAATATAAAAGTGACGCCCTGATGAAAATATCAAGCGTATAATAAATAAACTTACTTTGGGCATATCCAATCACCCTTCTTTGTATTATTTGGTTGAAGATTTCTTGGAAGTTTATCATACGGTTCCAATACCAAAGTATTCATCTGATGTAACAAGCTTCGAACAGATGATTCTGTAGCCTCTTTAATGCTTCTTTCGGGATAAACGACAAGAGTGCTTACAAAATTCAATATATACTTCATCAAGTCCAATGTTTTTGCTCCCTTTGATCCCTCTACCTTCAATTCAATATAAGTCAATATATACTTCAAGATAGTTATACATATATTCAACTATCAGAAGAGAACCTGTAAGAAAGACCTCATTCTTCTCTCAGTCTCATGGGCACCTTTGAACAGATATGGATATACGTCGTTAATAAGCACCTCGATATCATTCCTTGAAAGCCACCTTCAAATGTTATTTACAAGATAAGAACATTTAATATAAGAAAAAAAAATTATCACTGAGATCTCATTGTAGACGTTGTATTATCTTGGCCTTTTGCATTTACATTTTTATTTATCTTATTATTATTTTCTTTTAAAAATGTAAATGCAAAAGGTATTACCTGTTGTAAGCCATGATGTGAAGCTAAGCAGTGAGTGAGGGCTACGGTGTTAGAGATTGGGTTAAGGGTGTGATGATAATCTTTGATATCTTGCTTGAATCGTGTATGGTCACTTTCCGAATAAAGTATTTCGACCCTATCGATGCGTGGTAATCACGAAATCCTTATTGGGATAATTCAAGAAGAACACTTTGTTTCCCGGCACAAGAGAACAAAGCAAAAAACAGAGAGGAATTG
The DNA here is from genome assembly GCA_014162995.1 of Artemisia annua. Lineage (NCBI taxonomy): Eukaryota > Viridiplantae > Streptophyta > Magnoliopsida > Asterales > Asteraceae > Artemisia > Artemisia annua. The sequence goes on along the minus strand of LBNU01000915.1, from coordinate 350 downwards.
TATGTGTTTTTTTCGTATGGTCAAAATGAGACAAAAATGTGTTAATAAAGAGATTAATTCAACAATTAATAAAACAGTTAAAGTTGGTTGGAAACCAACAGTCATAACTGTTTTGCCAAGAGTCACAACAAGGGGCGCTGCCCCTCGACCCTGCTCGCTCACTTTGGAGCGGGATCCCAACAAGGGCGTGGCCCCTTGACCCCTGCGTTTTTGTCGTGGTGAAAACATATAAGCTCAAACGAGTGTGCACTCCAAACTTCCTTAACTCGTATATGAGCACAAAATGAAATCCCATTGTCGCTAGTAAATCGCAATTACCTAAAATAGTTGATGACATTAAAATCACCAAT
>LBNU01000914.1:4144-20022 GCA_014162995.1 Artemisia annua | reverse complement strand
AGGTGTTTTGTGATCAATGCCCTTACTCCCAGCCTAAGCCCGTTTTCGACGCTGTACTTAAAAACCTAACCTGTTTCATCAACCTTAATCAAGCACCCGAAGAAAAGATTCAAAGAGACCTAAACCAATATATAAACATGGAAAAACAAATCTACAAAACAAACAGAAAAAACCAAAACCATGGTTCAATGATATGAAAGAGCACACACCTTTCTGAAACGACCAAATATGACTCAAGAACAAACGCAACCCTCGTTCACCTTTCCCACAATTGATCGAAAATTGGACAGCCATTCTGACCACTTAAAAAAATTTGAGCTCACCGCCAACACCACTTAACATCTGCTATATCAATCTCTCATCATCCCTAAGTCCTATCACCACCCTCCTGGGGGGGTTCAACACTACTCTTGTGTACACAATATTAACTAGTCAACCCTCAAATCCTCAGTAACATGCCATATTCCTAACCCTATAGAGCCGATCAGCAGCCTCAGCAGGGACCGACCTTTAAGGCGTAACGCCAACCTCCTTACATACTACGTAGACCAGTCACATTTACGTGGCTCATGAAACTATGTGCTTGTTTTTAGCAGGGTCAACTTTGTTTATTTTTGTTCATTTTTTGTTTTGCTTATAAGTAATTTTAGCATGTTTATTATTTGAGTATTCGAATAAAATGATATAGGAATATTCATGTATTAGAAATGGATTTTGATCCATTTTCAAACTGTTTACCTGTTTCAGAACCCCAATTGACCCATTCAAGTTTCTTTTATATTCATTCTGTGGGTGTTCATTTTCTGAACATGCCGAAAGTTGTTTGGTTTCTTGATGTTAAAAAGTAACATGTACCTTTTTCTTGTTCTTGTAGATGGCTGAACAATTTAACCAGGACGTCTCACTCTCGGGTAGAATCCCAACAGGCCAATTCAATGCTGCATTTGAGTTCACTGGATCTTGGCAAAAAGATGCTGCCAACACAAAAGCACTTGCTTCAGATGGCATTTATATAACACTTTACAATATCACACTTGAAAAGTCCCAAATTGCATTACGGGATCATGTCAAAAATGCTGTTCCATCCACTTGGGAACCCGCAGCATTGGCCAAGTAAGCAAAATCCACCAGGATTTAAATCCTTCTGATTATGACATGTTTTAGTATAATCTCAAAGTTTGTTTTGGATTGTTTTTTTCTTTTAGGTTTATTGAAAAGTATGGTACCCATGTGATTGCTGGTGTCAAAATGGGAGGAAAAGACATTGTATATATGAAGCAACAGCATTCATCAACTCTACCATCCGATGATGTACAAAGAAAGCTCAAGGAAATAGCTGAAAAGAGATTTAGTGGACAACTTATCAAAAACCCAAGCAAATCCCGTGATTTGGAACTGGTTGGAACATCATTGCCTATGCTTTTTGATATAAGTTTGATTGCTGATTTTATAAACCTATCTCCTTTGAAATTTGATCTCATTTGAGAAAATGTAGCATCCAGTGATCCCTGGCGCCTAGATTGCTCGATCTCTGTGATAATACTATACTCGGTTACTTTAAAATTATCATATGATAATCTAATAGCATGTGTGTCAGGGCTAGATAGACTATAACATTTGTGAAACTTTTGGCTTATAATACTTTTTTGTCATTTCAGCTAGAAAAGAATGACTACGGCTTGATAAACTTGAATCCTGCAATTGAGGTAAGAACTTGTGCGATAACTACTATCTTGATGTTTTATTTTTCTGCTGTTATGTGTTATGTTTAATTAGTAACCTAATACACACCAAGGACGCAAGGAGTGTTTGAATTAACGAGAGTCAATGATATCACCTATTAACCTCTTCTTTTAACCTAATTCGGGACACTTGTATTTTCATTTCAAACATCACCTCTACGGTTTTCACACACAAAAAAATGTCCCTTCATCAAATATTATTTAATGTCTAATTATCTAGGTATTGCCAAGTTGAAACAGTATTTTGCATACACTTGTATTTCCCACACTGCCCTGGTTAAGTGATGACGAGACTAAGATTCTAATCCACATTGCTTTTGGTTGTAATACTACCAGGATATAACCTTTTTCTGGAGGAGGAGAGGAGGGAGTTATGCGAAAAATCTTGATCATCGCACATGGTGTCAAACGGTTCAACTTGAACCAGAGGTGATCTCGATGTCGTTTATTCCAATTACATCTTTATTGAGTGGAATTGATGGCAATGGATTCTTGACACATGCCATCAACCTTTATATACGCTGTAAGTAAAAAAGAATCAGTATTTTTTTAATTCATATGGTCCATCACATTCAAGTTCTAACATGCCTAGCAATGGTCATAATGGGCAATTTTTTGCGGGTCAAGTCAGGTTTACCTATTTCATATAAAGAGTTAGTGCAAATGTGATTACAGACACTATATTATTTCGATAAATAAAGGAACATTTTCAATAAAATGATTAGAAACTTTTATGCATAAAAGTATTCTTAGTGTGATTTTTGACCCGTCATAGATAGAATATCACCTGAATCAACTCAATCTTAAGTGAGGCGAATTTACACCTGTAGTATTAACGCTTTACCCACCTCTAGTAAATGGGTCAAATGCGTAAAATACATTCTATAACGATGAAATGTGCTATGCAGATAAACCACCAATTGAAGAGCTTCAACAGTTTTTAGAGTTTCAACTTCCGACAAGATGGGCACCAGAATTCGGTGTGCTTGCAGTTGGTCCCGAGGGGAAACAACAACACAACGCATCCTTACAATTCAAATTTATGGGTCCAAAGCTATATGTTAACACAAATCAGGTAAGGATCAATCGCTATGTATAACTGGGCTAGTCATTTATACTTATGGCGTACTAATTAACCTCTTTATTATGCTAACCCGACAGGTGGATGTGGGTAACACACCCGTAACAGGACTACGCCTCTATTTAGAAGGAAAACGAAATGACTGCTTAGCAGTCCATTTACAACATCTTTCATCAGTACCCAAAAGCTTTAAACTTGTGCAAGAGCCCAACATGAACTTGAACCCTAACTTAAGTGACCGAAGATACCACGAAAAAGTTCAATGGAAAAGTTTCTCACACATATGCACGGCCCCAGTAGAGTCCGATGACGAACTATCTATCGTTACCGGTGCTGAATTCGATGTAAGCGATGCAGGTCTAAAACGAGTATTATTCCTACGACTCCGTTTCTCAAAAGTCACGGGGGCCTCGGTTGTTAAACAACCCGAATGGGACGGGTCACCAGTTCTAAGTCAAAAATCGGGGATTGTTTCAACTTTGATCTCAGCTCGGTTTTCAAGTGCCTCAAATGCTCAAAAACCGCCACCTCAGCCTAAAGATATTAATGTGAACTCCGCTTTACCTGTGAGCCCCCCAGTTTCGTCTCATGGGAAGAAGCTTTCAAAGTTTGTTGATACAACTGAATTAATTAGAGGGCCTCAGGATTTGCCTGGTTATTGGGTTGTTTCGGGTGCTAGGCTTATGGTTGATAAGAGTAAGATATCGTTACGTGTTAAATTTTCTCTTTTAGCTGTGATTTCGGGCGATGATTAAACTGTGTTAGATTACATTACAATGCACAACTCGAAAACATAGAACTTGTTTATATGTTTTGTATATTTTTGTGCAAAATGTAAATGATGCATAAATGTTAAGTCTAGTTGTCTATTGTAAATGGTTATTCGAATTGTTTGGAATCATTTTTATGTCCATGATATGAGATAATCTATTAGTTTGAGATAATCCCATATTGTGGTTCTTTAATCTTTGAGTCTAATGTGTTATATTAGTTAACTGTAACATGATTAGTAAAAACATTTTTTACATAGTTGCTGATGGCTCTGGTCAGTAGCATCTTATTCATCATTCAATCACCTCTAAGTTTAGATACCACATATATTAGTTTGAGCAAACAGATGTAATTACGCGGGAAAGTAATATACTCGCTCGTAGACTATCACAAGCCTCACGTAACTTTAAGACAACCCTGCCCTGCGCGCGAGAGAGTAATATACTTACTCGTAATTGCAAATAAAGAGAACATTGAAGATTTAAATAAGATGACTACATGCAAATTTGATCACATTAAGTCTCACGTAACTTTAAGACAACCCTGCCCTGCACTCGGATAAACCAAACATATTGCCAATCCTATATAACCTTCAAATTATTCGAATCAACTAAAACAACCCGAATAAAATTGTTCACCCGATCCAAACAGTTTAATCAAGTTCAGGTCTGGACGGCTTTTTCGATCCACAACTCGAATGAGGATAATGTGAGTGGTTGTTGAATAAGTTGACGAGATTGTGATAGTCAAAGGTATGATTTGTTTCTTAAAATGAGAATAATATTGTTAGTGAGAATAATGCCGGTGATATGGGTGGTCTTAATGAGTTACTTAAGAAATGGTTACTTATGGATTTTAGTAGGAAGAGAAAGTATGATGTTAATGTTCAAGAAAGTTACGAGTTGCTGAAATTCTTATGGGGAAGGGTTGATAAATAGAATGGGAATTTGGACTAGTACGAATGGTTGGATGGGAAGGAGTTTGTCAAGGGTGGGTTGAAATTCTTATGAAGCTTAAGATTTTGCAACATCCACTTCTTCTCCATCTCCTCCACTTTCGAACCAGACCAGTTATATAATCAAATACCATGGAATTTCCGTTCTGCAGTAGTACATGAATATATTGTAAAACAGTTATATAATCAACAGTTCAACACAAATATATTGTAATATAGGTCAAAGTGTCAACCATTTGCCTTTTAGACCCAATCATAGAATATGCAGCACAAAACTAAATTAAAGTTCTTACCTGACTGTTGATGCGACTGTAATTAATTGTGCTTTTTAGATGTGTAATGAACAGCCATTTGCCTTCCTTTTCCTAAATCGTATTTGTTTCCAAACAACTGATGTGCAAATTCTTGTAACGTAAATCCTCTCCACAACAGCCCTCCAGGCTCCCTGTTGCATAGATACAAAACATTGTGTTTCATTATCGTGATTCATAAAAGATAGTACCGATAACTTGAAGCATTAACATGTTGGTATATATCTTGACAGCAAGTACTTTGCTGATCTGTATATTCAGCAATCACAAGATCTGTATTGGTCAATGCTTGACCATTGTGATCAAGCAAGCGGTAACAAGGGACCCTTTCCCCGGTAGAACTGGATGAGAATAACGGGATTAGTGTAAACTTGACTTTTCCACCTGGAAAATCTCAGACCTGCTCGGAAGGAGCTTCAGCAGGCAAGTACATCAAGATTGATATGTTCATAAGGATAAATAAGTATGCCAAAGTCAGGTATATTTAGAGCATGCTCAAATGATAACATGTTCCTTTTGTTAGCCAAAACTAATGCATAAACACCCATTCATGAAACAATTTCTAATCCAATATGGAAAGGTTCAGTCCATCGTCAACTTTACGGCTATGGTATCTTTTAGCTCATGATTGAGAATATTGACGATGAGAAAGATAACCTCCTATATGCCATAGGATGATGATGATGATGATGATGATGAATGCTAGCTGGTGATGACGATGATAGTTTTTTTTTGGATTTCAATCATCAAGTAAAAGTTTCATAGTTGAAACTCAGATCTACTGTTTATGCTCCATCTGAACAACCAATGTTTATACTTTTGTCGACTATGTACTAATGAACCATTACTTAAGTGATTGGATTAAAAACCAAATCACTTAGCATTGTTTTCGCCTAATGTATTATATATAGTGAATGCATGCATCGAGTGCTTGAGATAGTTCATTATAAGATGTGCAGCTCGAAAAAAAGTCCAAAACGCAAAAGATAGCAAGTATTGTTTCAAAATCAAGAGAACAATACAAAGCTTCATTTCTATAAGTTAACACGAGTGTTTGTGGAGACCATAAACCCTGTTTAGGTTCACTTGTTGGTCTCTATGTGTTCTATTACATAACTTAAACAAAGACTACTCATTGTGTGAGATTCGAGTTACCAATGATTCAATTGGAAGGATATCGATATTTAAAATTGGTGAGGTGCATAAATGTTGGAGACTGCTTTACACTGGAACGTTGGATGGATATTCATGTGCGTGTTTCTTGATGGTTTTTCTAAGGGAAGTCTCTTGCTGTTTAAGATTTTTAGGGGGGACATCGTATACATCGTTGAATAGATCTGCAACCGGAGGTTTATCTTCACGCTCTGCAGTTTGGATTGCTTGTGCTAGCTGAGAGCATAATCAGATACATAAGTTAGATGAATGCAAGTCTAAAACACTCCCATACATTTAAGGGGAGGTAACATTTGACAACTGCCGTAAGAAAAACAATAAAATTTTCATACTAATTCTTCATTTTATGTGAAGAAAAAAATATGTAACCACATTAACATTGCAGCAAAATTCACAAATGGAAAGTATGTCAATGTTGATATCTTGAAATAGTCTACTTATTTTGAATTTTCAAAAGTAGTTTATTTGACCTCAAAAGTCAAAGTGCACATCTTTGGAATGTTGGTGTCACGATGTAGATTGTAATTATCAAGTATCAATTGAGCTGTACTAAATAATAATTAAGAAGTGGGCATGAAGGTAGGTAGGGCCTCAAAGTGACAAGGTCAAAGATATAAGTCCAGATTTTTACCTGCTTTCTTATGTTGCTACGATGTTCTGATTCGGCCTTATCACTCCACCAGCCTTTGGTTTCGATCCATTTCCTAAACCTCTTAACAGGGTTTTGATCACTTCGCCACGATTCTATTTCATCAACTGAACGATACTTGGTTGAGTCATCTGATGTGGAGTGGTGTCCTGCTCTGTATGTGAGGGCCTGTCGTTGGTATATCAAGCATCAGAAAATATGGAATTTAAGGTCTCAGAGGTGTTTGGATTCGTGTTTTAAAATGATTTGTGCAATGGGAGTAGAAGTAGGTTAACATATTGGGTTGTTAGGTGATCAGTGATCTTATTCCATCCTTAGACAATTAGTTTCATTCCATCTTGTATGAAACTTATTATTCACATCTGATTATTTGACCAAATAATCATAAGCATATTATCTTTGGCCTAACATTAGAAACCGGTTCTCGAAATTTTAAGTCGCAATGATCAACTTATTGATTCCAAAATGCAAAATACAATTTATATGGGGTTGAAAATATTTAAAAGTCCCAATGAGACCAACGAAACCAGCTCAATGTGGGCATGTAATTTTAAGAAACCTGCTCTAGCTTAACAACCACAATGGACTTGCTAGTGACTGCTACTGACTGAAAATATAGGTGTCATTTTTTGGAAAATATATATAAATTTGGTTATAAAATTTAAAGATTAATAGGTTTCACCTAAAGGTCGAAGCATACTTACGGGCTAAACTTTGAAAGAAATAAAAGGAACAAAAAAATTATAGCATTAAACCTCAATCAAAACAGGTGTTTGTTGTTCAATTGCCATTTTGCGTGCCTCCTGAACNGTTGGAGACTGCTTTACACTGGAACGTTGGATGGATATTCATGTGCGTGTTTCTTGATGGTTTTTCTAAGGGAAGTCTCTTGCTGTTTAAGATTTTTAGGGGGGACATCGTATACATCGTTGAATAGATCTGCAACTGGAGGTTTATCTTCACGCTCTGCAGTTTGGATTGCTTGTGCTAGCTGAGAGCATAATCAGATACATAAGTTAGATGAATGCAAGTCTAAAACACTCCCATACATTTAAGGGGAGGTAACATTTGACAACTGCCGTAAGAAAAACAATAAAATTTTCATACTAATTCTTCATTTTATGTGAAGAAAAAAAATATGTAACCACATTAACATTGTAGCAAAATTCACAACTGGAAAGTATGTCAACGTTGATATCGTGAAATAGTCTATACTTATTTTGAATTTTTGAAAGTAGTTGATTTGACCTCAAAAGTCAAAGTGTACACCTTTGGAATGTTGGTGTCACGATGTAGATTGTAATTATCAAGTATCAATTGAGCTGTACTAAATAATAATTAAGAACTTGGCATGAAGGTAGGTAGGGTCTCAAAGTGACAAGGTCAAACATAAACTCAAGATTTTTACCTGCTTTCTTATGTTGCTACGATGTTCTGATTCGGCCTTATCACTCCACCAGCCTTTGGTTTCGATCCATTTCCTAAACCTCTTAACGGGGTTTTGATCACTTCGCCACGATTCTATTTCATCAACTGAACGATACTTGGTTGAGTCATCTGATGTGGAGTGGTGTCCTGCTCTGTATGTGAGGGCCTGTCGTTGGTATATCAAGTATCAGAAAATATGGAATTTAAGGTCTAAGGGGTGTTTGGATGTGTGTTTTTAAAGATTAATAGGTTTCACCTAAAGGTCAAACCATACTTATGGGCTAAACTTTGAAAGAAACAAAAGGAACAACAAAATTATTGCATCAAACCTCAATCAAAACAGGTGTTTGTTGTTCAATTGCCATTTTGCGTGCCTCCTGAACAGCAGAAAAGACAGCAAGAGCATCATTACCATCTACTCGGATGCTAGGAACTCCATATGCCTTCCCTCTAACAACAATACCATCACCTGAAATCAAACAAATTAATGGCTCAAAAGTCAATAATATAAGTCAAAGTAGCGAACTAGGAAATCAAATGGAAAGTAATAAGTACTTCGAAATTGATCATTGACCGGAGTACTAATTGCCCATCCATTATTTCTGCAGAAGAATATAACTGGGGCCTCCCTAACCGCAGCAAAGTTCACAGCAGCATGGAAATCTGCCTGTTTATTTTCATTTTGTGTGATAACATAACATTTTGAATAAGAAAATGTCATTAAAAATGCTTTTATAACAAGAAAGTAAAAATGATCACGTGAGGTTCATATTTACCGTACTGCTGCCTCCATCACCAAAATAAGTGATTACACATGCATCTTGTTTATCCATCTTCATGGAATAAGCAGCGCCAACTGCATGTAGAACTTGTGTTCTAGCGTACATAAAGATTAAAATATGTTATGTTGTAAGCCCCATAAGAGTTAATTGTGTTCCATCTCCAAATATAATAATTTCAAAACAGTAAATAAAAGATATAAAATAAATCATGTACGGAGTAACTTTTTGCTTAACAGAATATGGAAAATATAGTTGATATCTTACCCTACGGTTGATGCAACTGTAAAGTAATTAAGCTTATTAGAACCGTAATGGATAGGCATCTGCTTTCCTTTTCCATAATCATATTTATTTCCAAACAATTGGTGTGCAAACTGTTGTAAAGTAAATCCTCTATACAGTAGAACCCCAGCCTCTCTATACTGCATATTGGAACCGCATATAGTATATTAGCTTCAACTTCAAATCCTTATAAGAAAAATATATTCATGATTCTATGGATGTTTCATTTACATAAGACTTGAGTCAGACTAATTATGAAAATTTAGAATTTCTAAGGATCACTTTGGGCATACTCGCACCATCCATAAAAGAGTGGTTTTGGAAACTACAAAAAAATTAATTCAATTCCAATGGCCAATTAATATGATTATATACCGTACACAAAATACAACTTCACCGATTCAAATTTTCACATGATATCATTATGCCACAAAATTTGTCTTTCAAGTTCAAATACATGCATGCACATTTTAAAAATTACAATAAAAGAGTTGATGTGTTTCAAAATGCGAACCTGAGGGAAGACATAATCATTGATGTTAAGAGCTGCTGCTGATGCAATGTTGATTGCCTCCTCCCCTATCACGGTCAGATAGAACGATATTCTTCCTTGTCTTTGTGCCTCATAGAAAATGGTATCCATAACTTGCAGTGTCACCATATCGGTATACATCTTAACAGCAAGTTCCTTACTAATCTGCATATTCAAAATCCAAGATCATGAAAATGAAATTATTGGTTTTATTAAATAAAAGTAAGAAACAGTCTCGTTAATAAATAAGTCAGGTTGTGGTTTACCTTAAGGGATTCAATATCGATGATTGGCTCGCCATTTTCATGAAGCACTCGATAACAAGGGGCCCTTTCGTCATCAGTCCCCGATATAAATTTGAGTTGTGGGGTAAACTTTACTTTCCCACCAGGAAAATCTAGCTCTTGTTGCGGAGGATCTTCAGTAGGCAACTACATTAAGGTAGATAAATTTCATTTAAAAAGTGTTCATTCCTATATGTCAAATAGAGGTCCGTGTTGTGGATATGTATGCGTGCTTAAGCTGAAAAATGCCAAGTTGTTCGAAACAACTTGGCCCAGCATCCTGTGAATTTACATGTCCTTATTTGAACGTATATAATTTTACAATTCAGAAAAAACCATTAATTAAGATTTATTAACAGTAGTATAAAATAGTCATCATGATATGATAAGGATATGTCAACTTGAAATGTCATCAGTATATTACAATAAACAGTCATAAATTAGCACAACAGCATATTTTGTTAAAATAGGTATGAACCCATGTGCTGATAAGTTTGGTTTTAATGGTTTGGTAGAGATCTACTAGAAAACAGTAATGGCTTATTAATAAGAACCATAAAGTGCTTTCAATGGAGTAAATCACAACGTATGATTATCAAAGTAAAAAAATACCATATTAGTTACCAAGTCAAAAATTGATACATATGCTGTAAAAGTCAACTTCTAAAGTCTTTCATTTGAAAAAAGTAGCAATTTTAAGTTTAAAATACTCACGAAATCCGCAAATAGTTTCACAATAAATGTCAAACACGCAACACATCTATTTTTAATGATGTAAAACAATTGTCATACAATTGGATTTCTAGTAGGAGTAGAAATATCACGTCTAGTTGGATTGAATGGTTTTGTAATCCTTGTAACATTCTATCATCGGCCTTGTAATTCTCTTTTTCTAGCTTCTTGCTAGTTAATACAATTGCCGTTCAAACAAAACAAAAAAAAAAAAAAAAAAAAAAAAAAAAAAAAAAANATCAAATAGAAGCTACCTAACTTCCATTATAATCCTTACAGCTAATTTATATTACTTTCTCCGTCCGTTCGAGAGTCAATGTGCATAAACAAATGACAATTTAAAATACTAAATGATCTTAGTACCGCGTTGCCATTCAAAATAAATAAATAAATAAAATAAAATAAAAGTACCGCGTTCATTTAAAAAAATGAAAGTTTTGCTCTTGTTCAATATACGAATAACAAATTAATGCAAGGTTTAATGATAAAAAAATGTCGTGTTTAAATATCAAAAGAGTTTTGCTAACATGAATATAAGTTGGGTTAGTTAAATAAGAAATTGTACGTATTTAATTAAGGTAATTTATTAGTTTATTTAATGTTCATTAAACGCATTTTCTAATCATAAAAATTTCCGTTAAACAATGCGCTCGACGCATATTTAGCAGAACCTTAGAAGAATGATAATTTCAGTCATAATCCTTGTAAGATCGGATCCTACTATCCTAAATAATGCAATAAATGCAAGAAGATTTAATTACAAAAGTAAGAAAAGGGTAATATCGGAAATTCATTAAGTTAGCACAAAACAACGTAAGAAACACATGCCAAAGTCAAAAAAACATCAATCACAAGTAACAAACATAAACCAACTCATCAAAAACAAATACATTAATACAAAAACAAAAATAAGGAAACCAATATCACAAATTACAATGATAAATATAATACTATACACACCTGATCAGCAGCACTAGTGGCTGTTTGCAACCACCTTGAAGAAGTAGTTAATAAAGAAGTTGCAAGTTTCTTCTGATCCAGTAATGGTGGAGATGAGATTGAATGAATAAGATGATGATGATTAAGTTGAGGATTAGTAATGGTAGAAGTGTGGTTAATGAAGGGTGATAAAAAAGATTTGTTATATTTGAGGCTATGAGTGATTAGTTTTTTGGATTTTGATAAGCATGATGAAGCCATGGGGATTGAAAATGATAATGTGAGTTGATGAACGAAAACAGAGAAATTTTGTTTTTATAATGGAATGGAGAGAGACTTTTTCTTTTAAATGATGGAATTGGTTGATGAGGGTAATCTACCAAACCCCATGTAAAATAAAGAAAACAAATGTGTGGATTATATAATGTTTTTGTTTTATTTGAATAATGTTAAAAAGTACTGACGTGACCACTAACTTTTTATTTTCTAAGTAATGTTATTCAATGAGTCTCATGCTTCCGCACTTTGTTACGGGTATGTTTTGTTCCTATGTTTTAAAACTTGGGAGAAATTGAGAACCGACTCGGATACCAAGCCAAATGTGACTGTGTTTTTTTTTGTTTGAGAACCTGATTGAACAGTCGATTTTTCGTAAAACCAGGTTACCCGGTATAATAAACCCGACCGAGTTATGACTTCTTATCAAAAATCTAACAAAACTTTTACTTTTCCGACCAACCTTTCTACATTTAATTGATAAGTTTAAGTGTTGCGCACTAATATTAGTTAAAATTTCGTAAAACAGTAAATTATAATCATAAACTATCTTAGAACTACCAACTAATATAGTTTTAATATAAACTGCAACTGGAATATCGGAATCGTTGTTCCAAATCTTTGCTATATCATATAGATATAGAACTTAAAAGCAAAGCTTATCGGTATAGTCTCAATCTTTTTCATCGGTTCAATCAAATATAGAATTAGAGTCGGATAAATCATGATATCATGCAACGCTACATATTAAAATATAGAAAAAAAAAGTATACGTATAGAACCGGTTCGACCTAGCGGTTTAACCGGTTGAGCTGGTGATCCGGTGAACCCTTTCTTTTTCATCAATCGGGGCGAGAGGGAGCTGCTTCGAGGAGGCGATACCCACTCGTTTTGTTCGGATCAAACTCTCCCCAAAGCAGGGATCGGGCTGAAACCCGAGGGAAGTTTAGGAGAGATGGAGAGAGCCACCAGCTGACAGTCGGGGCGAGGATCGATTAAATCGAGTCGATAAAAAAACCGAGATTTAAATCATTGTTTTCTTCGGCTGCCGATCACATAATCTACAAACTTCCGAAAGTTAACATGATACTATTTTGTTTGTTTTCCAATCTTTGTTACAAAATTTCTAAAATTCCGTTTTTCTTTTCCTTCAATTTCCATTATAGAATAACGATACCATTGAACAATTTGGTGATCCAAAGTGATGACGTATAGTCTCCACTCGGGTCACGGACCCGATTAATAAACAATACTAACACTTAAGCCCACCATGAGCGGGCCGCTATAACGATAACTGGACTACCAGTTGGATGGTTTGGGCCTACAAGGCCCAAGCCCAAAGTTATTAACGGATAAGATACGGGATATCTCCTAAATAAAGGAGATATATACCATATATCCGATATCGGCGAATAGGCCGAAGAATGAGGAGCACGAAACCTTATCGGTTACGTGTATATAAATAGGGCATCACAGCTCTCGTCTAAGGTACGATTTACAAAACCCTAAACTCTTCACAAACCCTAAATTCGATTACTTACTCTCACGCCGGAGGATAATCGGGGGAAACAATCCCTCGATAAGCCTAACGGTGTTTGTTGCTTTCATAGTGCGCAGGTCCCCAAGCATTATCATCTAATTGATACGAGAACAGGAACTCAAACAAGGAACGCCCAACTTTTGTATCAACAAGTGGCGCCATCCGTGGGACCCTACACTAAGAACTAGGATGACGAAGCACAAAAACACAAGCCAGCGGACTCCGCAGATGGATAAGGCACGCGGTGACCCTCCAAGGAGGAACTACCCGGATCTAACCCTTAGGCAAACCACTGGGACAACCAGTGCGCCTGGTCACCAGGAAGTTGAATCACCCCCAATCATCCCAACAGTGGAGCTGCCCGCTGCAATAACTCAGACCACTACGCTGGTTCCAAACAATGAGGATCTTCAGCGTACTCTCTTTACCACTCCTCACCAGACGGCAACTGCTGTGGACAATACAGCACCGCCAGGCGCACCTGACAAAGAGAGGAGGGTTAACCTANCATCTTCAATGCCAACAAAGAAGTTGTGTTGATTGCTCCAAGAAGAGATTATGTTTATGTCCTGGACATGTCAACACTCACTCAGAATGGGACTTGCCTCTTTACAAAGGCAAGTGAAGCAATCAACTGGCTATGGCATAGAAGATTCTCTCATCTCAATTTCAAAAACATCAACAACCTTGCCAAACAAAACAAAGTTCTCTTCACCACTCCTCACCAAACGGCAACTGCTGTGGACAATACAGCACCGCCAGGCGCACCTGACAAAGAGAGGAGGGTTAACCTAGAAGAGAACATCACTGCGCTGGAAGAAGATACTCAAGGAGCAATGTTAAAAAATTTTCTATCACGAAATTTTGACACATTGAACAATCTCCTGCAAGAGGAGTCAAGAAGAAGGTCGAGTCATAACTTACATGCTCGACTTAACTTCAATGGAACATCTCCACCGCGTTACCTAGAGCGCGAGCATAATGAGAGGCGCACCGATGTCCACTCTAGACTCGGTACGCCATCCAATTCGCAGTACTCGGAGGAATACAAGGGTAATGGGCGACGCACACCCGTTTTCTCTAGGCTAGGTAGTCGCAGAGTCCACGCTAGAATCGGACCACGACGCTCACCGAGCGAAGGTTCTTCTAGATCGGGAAGCAGAAGAGCTTACGACAAATCTGGGAAACAATCTTCCCCAAGTGAAAGCCCTTCTAGCTCGGACTCCGATGAAAAACGGCGCAAGCGTCGTAAGAGAAGCGATTCTTCCTCAAGCAGTTCCTCGGACAACGAGGATAAGGAAACGGGACACTGGAAGTCCAGAGGAAGACGTCGCGAGGAAGAGGACGAGGACATATCCCTTCCTTGGCGTCGCCAAAAGGTTGATGCGTTCTCAAAACGCATCAGCGATTATTCAGACAACAAGAAAAGGCGCATGCCTTCCAATGTTAAAACATATGATGGAACGGGTGACCCTGATGATCACCTAAAAATTTTCAAATCCGCTACTGGCATCGAAAACTGGCCACAACCTGTGTGGTGCCATATGTTTAACTCCACGTTGGTAGGGAATGCGCGAACTTGGTTTAGCAAACTTCCACGAAGAAGTATAAAAGGGTATGAAGAGTTGCGGAAAGCATTCCGCTTGAACTTCACACAAAGAAAGAAGTACGCTAAGGACCCAGTAGAATTGGCCAGGATCAAACAACGCCAAGGGGAGTCCACGAGCGCCTTCATGGAGCGCTTCAAAGACGAATGCATACACGTTAAGGCATGTCCTGAAATACTAAAAATTTCAGGATTCATGAATGCGATCAAAAACTATGAACTTATCAAAAAATTAAATGATAAAGTTCCCCAAACATTCGACGAATTGATGAAGCGTACAAGGTCTTTCGTTCAAGGAGAAGCCGCCGTCGCGGATAGCAAGAAAGCATATTCTAACTACAGGCCGCAAGAACAGTCAATGAGACAATCCAATGACCATAGCGGCAATCGTAGCAAAAGCTATCGCAATGATGGAGGTGCACGGGGGAACGACAAGTATACCCCACTGACAAAAACTCCTAGAGAGATATTCGCAACAGAGGGAGCAAATTTTCCCAAACCTCCACCAATGCGCACCCCAGAAGGAAAGCGCATAGGGAATGGTTACTGCGACTACCATGGACAGAAAGGCCACACAACGAACGAGTGTGTCCAGCTTCGCCAACTAATTGACAAATTAGTAAAAGAAGGTAGGATGGACCACTTAGTCAAAAACATTAAAGAAGGGAAGGATAAGCAAAGAACCGGGGATAAAAAAGAACCACCTAAAGACAAGGCAGACACAATTTACATGATACAGTCATGGCAGCGCAAAGTCAAACAAAAGGTCAGCCATAGGTTCTCTCCTAACGACGA